>JAWRVZ010000293.1:0-240000 GCA_037043235.1 Rhodeus uyekii | reverse complement strand
TTTTAATCTGCGAAAACTTAAATGTTTTCAAGAATCCTCTGGTGTATGCAAGTCCTTAGCTAGGAGTACTGATGGGGAATGATGCTTTCTGGGGCAAAATTGAGATGAAAATGAATGATTGAATACATTTCTCACCAGACAGTTAAATGGCAAATTAAATTGAAAATCATGTCAGTAGCCACCAGCTTGGTTTAATTTTTGGTTCTTGTTGCCTCGCGTCCGGTGGCGTGACATTTTATCTTGAGAGAAAATTGCAACTTCTTCCATTCTGGGTCTGACTCTTGATATGTGTCACTGTCTCTGGCCAAAAGCAACTGAAGACTGAAAATAGTGACACTTTAATTGAGAATGTCTCTGTTGAATGCATTTCAGAGGACAGATTAATTATGTTAGTCTATATTCTGCAGATTTACAAAATCCAATTCGCAAAGTCATTTTTTTTAAAGTTTAAAAAAAAACTTTAACTTAAAAATGTAAGTTTTTTTTTTTTTAAATGAAGAGAACATTTGAAAAAATATACTTGTACATTCCCTCCAGTAGCCTCATAAAAGCTGTTTTATATTTAAGAACCGCCTTATTGAGATCACATGACCAGCTGAATATGAATCACTTTTATCTGTGTATTATCCTTGTTTTTAGACACTTCCTTTTGTGGACTTAATCATGGCTGATTGGGAATTGGGAATTTCTGCAAGGGATTTAGAATCTGCAAACTTTGTGTGATGCTGCACCCATTTTAAAGGATTTTTCGATAAATCGAAATAACATTATTTATTTCAAATATAAACATTATAAATGCCTGACTGTCACTTTTGATCAACATAATGCATCCTTGCTAAATAAAAGTATTAATTTCTTTCAAAAAATATCATACTGACCCCATTCTTTGGAAAAGTAATCTAATTAAGAGTTCATTCAAGAATGATTTTCTTTTTTTTTTCTTTTTCTTCCTGTTACACTACAGACTGAGTGCACCTTTAAAATAGATTATAACTGTGGTGTTTTCGCATGTGTTTCAGACATTAGGGATAGGACAGGTCTTTCTGCAAACTCCCCAAGGTATTCTGCATCCAATGAGCCATCGACACCAGCATCTCCGTCCTTCATCTCTCGCTCCCCTGAGGTCAATCCTCAATCCCAAACCTCTCCACCGGAGGAGCTCCTCCTCCTCGACCCAGTGGCCGCTTCTAACGGGCAACTTTACCAACATTACAGAGACGCCAAACAGCAAACTAGAAAGAGTGACCCAAGCATGCCTCATGACAACAGTGACAATTTTACAATCCCCCGAAGACTGGATGGAAAAGAGCGCTCGCGCAGTCCAAAAAAGGCTTTATACATGGACAACAGGAATGAACCTAGTGTGCATGAACCTCGATCTACTAGCCCTAGGAAGACCAAGAAGGAGAGTGCTGGGCTCAGGCAGGAAGTACCTCAAAAGACCACTGATGGTTTGAAGCCTAACTCTGGAATGAGACAGCAAGATGAAGATACTATGCACAAGCAGGACAGGGAAACAGGAGAGACCAAACATGAGGTCTCAAGAGGTGGCAATGACAGACACCAGAGGGACAAGACAGCAGAACCTCAGAGAGCTCACGTGCAGACTCAGAAAGAGGCTGAGACTGGAACACTCAACCGAAAGGACCGTAGAGGACGAGACAGGCCTAAAGAAGAAGAGGAAGACAAGGGTGCTCCTCAAGAGACTCTCCACAATGGGAACCCTACCTCCAAGAAAGCCCCTATAACCCCAGGGCCCTGGAAGGTTCCCAGCTCTGCAAGGATTCAGCCTCCAGTGCATGGAGTCTGATGCATTTGGGAGCAGTTATCGATGTGAATCACTGTGTATTTTTTCTTATTTCTTTTTTGTATGAATATCACCATCTACACTGATAACATGCAGCGTTCACTTTTGTCCACCAACAATAAGTGCGTCAATTTCTGTGTGCCAATCAGACCGCAGCTACAGACTTGTCCATGTCTCTTCTCTCCTGTGATAACATGAAGGATGCTTTTCTGTGAAGGTTTAAAAAAAAGTGTCTATTAATATGTATTAATTCTCCATCTTTGATTTGCCGCATGTCCTTACAACAACTTCAGATATCCAATGATGCAACGGTCCCCATCATCCAAATGACTTTGTGTAGGCTGTGCATTATTCTGCTTTGCGGTGAACTTTTGACATATCCATCTTTAAAAGACCAGAAACTTGTGGTTAAGTATATTGTTTACTACCTGTGTGTTTATGAAGATGCATATGTAATTTATTGAAATTAATATGATGATATAAACATATACATGTATAGCAGTATAGGTATTTGTATCCACTCTGAGCCAGGTCACTTATTAGTGTTCCAGCTTTCCGATACTACTTTCGGCCTCCTAACAAACATATTTTTTCACAGTGCTATAGCTTTTACAGTTTATCTCGGTTGAGCATTTGCAAGGTGTGTACATTTGGAAGCAAATGTTTGCTCGTATCACTAGAAGGTGAAGCAGAACTGGGAAATTCAGATATATTTTTGCATACTATCCAATCTAACATATATATTTTTTCTTATACTTTTTGCACATTTCACTCGATCAAATGATTCGTACTACATTATTATCCCAATATTGGGACTTCATATTCATTTAAAGTGTATTTGCGCATCTGTATCGTTTAGATCATATCTTTAAATATCAAGATACTGTCTTATATCCAAGGGAAATGTAGCTCAGAATTATTTACCAAACATGGTCGATGTTATTCATCAAGTTCTTAAAGCCTCAAACAATTGGCACAAAGATTCAAACTCAATCTATAATTGCTAATAAATACTGTTCCATATAAAAAAAAATTTACAGTATTTTTGAAATGCCATTAAAAAAATGAGTTGTTCTATATGGGCAGAGCAGACATCAGTCAAACATTACATATGCTACAGTGACTGAGTGCTTCTATGTTTTGTCATGATGAAAAATGTGAATAGTTTCTAATATAGTTTATGATTACTACTTCATTAATCTCGACCCTTTTGTAGCTCGTTTCTCTAGTGCATCTCATGAGGTTGTATGTATGATACTGTGGCCTTGCATTGCTTTACCTTACACAAAAAAGCCTTGTGGTCTCTACATTGTGGTAGTTGTAAATGTTTATAAAAAATACAATGTACAGCACCTGTATAAAACCCGCCTTCGTGAGGGGAAAATCAAGAAAAAAAATTCTATAAATCGCTCCATTATTTTTTTAAGTAATTGAGAGTATGAGCATATATATAGAGAGAGAGAGAGTGGTTAAAGAAATTAATCTGGTCATGACCTTCTGTTCATGCACTGATGAATAAAGATTTACTGAAAACTATTTTATTATGCCTCTTGTTATCCATTAAGTTTCTGATTTCCTTCATTATGATTTATACAGGAGTGAAGGGTGCTTTTGATTTTACTTTTTTTAGTAAAAAAAAAAGTGATTGAGAGTTCAATTCAACGTCTATGAACAGGTTATTCTGAACAGTTCATATAAAAGAACCAAGATTGATTCAGATTCAAAATCACGTGCTGTAAAACATAAACAAGTTGTTATTTTATTTCATGAACTAGTTTGTTTTCTAGTTCAGTTTGTGGCGTCAATGGATAAACTTACAGAAAAAAGAAATATATACATTTATTAGAATTAGGATTTAGATTTTGCATTTATCTTTAAATGCTAAAATTAAAATCTGAAAGCTTTATAGGATTTTAAGGCTGCGTTTTTAAAAAGTCCAAACAATCAAGTAACACATTTCCAGTATTCTGTCTTTCACTGCACCAGTCAAATTCTCAATTTATTCAAAACTATCTTACCGTCGCTGCTCGTTTTAACGAGTCAGTGAGTTGTTGACTCAAAAGCATCATGAACCGATTCAAAATCGAATACTTCCGACCGGTTCTGTAACAAGTTCAACAGATTCCTTGAAAAGATTCGATTCGCAAGAACGATTCGTTCATCGCCATTTTTAATATGACACTAATGCCGCCAGACATAGATGAAAGAAAAATAGCGCAAATGAAAGGCAAGAAAGCGTCCCGCGTAAACGCCCATTGGAGAAATCCGACATCGCGAAACTATGGTCGGGATGTCTTGTGTTACTCTTTTGTTGGTTTTGAGCTCAACGCAGGGCGCATAGAAACATCAATCTCTTCTCAACGACACGGAACCGCCCAACCCCTGAAGCTGCTACAGCATTACGTCAGCCACTGGACGAGGCGCGTGCAGTCGCGCACGCATTCCTTGAACCATAGCAGTACAGAAACATCAATACCCACAACGCTACAGATTGTGCGCATGCGCGCTCCGAGCGGGAAAACTACAAACGCGTCAGCTCCGATTGGCTACAGGCAAAAGAACTACAGCTCCCAGTAGACATGCGTAAAAAGTCCCTCTTAAAGCCTTTTAAATTTACGTGCAAAATGGCTGCACAGGTCGATCTGCTGCGCGTCAAAGTAGAGGAGAAGAGCAGGGACAGCTTTGACAAAGCCACCAAAGAGAAGAAAAAGAAGAAAAAACGAGAATGTTCACCGTCCGATGACAAGCGCGAGAGATCGGAGAAGGAAGCGAAGAAAATAAAGCTACATCACCACGAACACAATCACCAACAACGAGCGCATCCACCGCACCAACAGCAGAACAACCAAGCGCGCAACTTCAGCAAAGAGCAGGCACCTGTGCAACACCGTCATCCTCTCCACCATCAGCACCACGGCACCAAGAAAGAGTTACCTCCGGGCTGGCCGCCGCGCAAAGTGACACCAGCAGCCCACGTCCCGCAGAAGACGGTCCTGCCGCCCACCCCGCTGTTCACTTTCACGCCGCTCAAAGTAGCGAAGGCCAAGCCCCCCAACAACAAGCCCAAACACATCGAGAAGGACGCGAAACTTAAGCCCAAGAAGGAAAACGCGGAGGCGAACGTTAAAGTGGAGGAATGCAAGAAGAAGAAAGGTAATTTTACTAGCGTTTGCACGGGAGCCAAACGGTTTTATATTTCTGGCTGGCGTCCAACTTGAGAAGTGAGCGGAGAAAGTGCAGTTAGCCTGAGCTGCTAACCCATGCGCGAGCACGCCCCCATTCACGCGAGCACTGCTCAATATCATCGAGGAAGAAAGTTTTCACAGCTGTGAAAGTACATGTTAATGAAACGTACAACTTATTATCCACTTCTCTGCTTGGTGTCAGAGGCGTTCTCGTTGTGTTGTTTACTAAACTCGCTGACTGTTAGCTACTGCAAACTGCAGTTTAACAAACATACGTAACGTGTTACTACTATAGCTTTTTATTAACACGGTACCATAATAGTACCAGGGGTTTTTGGGCACAAGACCATGACATTTTTGAAGCATTTTGCAGTATCATATACTGTATTTGGTTACCATTCTTTACCATATTACAGTATGAAAGTATTACTGTATTTTGTCATGATTGTACCGTGTTACCGCTAAAGCACTCTTTCAAATAATTAAGATTAGTTGGTTAATAACAACAACTGTTGTGTAATTATGATATTGTGTCTGAAACTGTGGTCGCCGTAGTATTAGATATGGAGTAAGAGCGTCTTACAGAGATTTGTGTTTTGATTTGCCCTCAAAGTATCTAAAAAGTTTAAGGAGACACAAAATATTTTTTTTAAATACGTTTTTTCTTCTTCACATTTACAAGGTAAAGATATAGACGTTATGAACAATTGATATGTATCTGATGTTCTGCCATTGTATATGTTGATCTTTTCAGAGCCCCACACTGAGAATGGCAAAACCCAGACCTTGGAGGAATACCTCTTAAAGAAAAAGAAGAAGAAGAAGCGGCACCGCGAGGATGAGCGTGGCAAGAAGTTACGTGTACACAGCAAAGAGGTGCAGACGGTGTGTGCAGGAATGACAGGAGATGCTCCACCTCTTTTTGAAGATCCTGTCGCGCACGCATACATCAAAGATGAAAAGCCGTGTCCGGGCTTAGGCGAGTACCACACCTCCAAAGATGGGAAGAAGCCGTTCCTCTCGCACCAAGACCACTTCATCCGCAGCTCGTGGCTTCAGACCAGTTCCTCCTTCAGCAGGTTCATCCATGAGGAAAAGCAGCCCAATGGAGGGGCGTCTGTACTGCATGCTTATGCAGATGAACTGTCTTTACTGCAGCCCGAGGACTCCGAAAGATTCGCTCAGGAGTTCCTGGATCTCGCCTTTGCCGAACACCCTAAAGGAGCAGCGCGCTACGCACTCGCTGTGGTTCATGGAGCGGCTGCCTACCTGCCCGATTTCTTGGACTATTTTGCCTTCAATTTCCCAAATACTCCTGTCAAGATGGAAATCCTTGGTAAAAAGGACATTGAGACAACCACGATTGCAAACTTCCACTCCCAGGTAGAGTGATGTTTTTATTTATTTTTTAGCAGGATGCATTAATACCTTGCTTGTGTGACGGATAAATTAAATCTATTTAGCTATTCTTACTTCTAGATGCTGTTACAGCAGCTGCATTTATTATTTACACAAGTCAGGTGTGAGTTCAAAGTACATTAACAGCCTTGAGTAAGTGAAGCAGGCCAAATTTACCCCTGACCAAACTGTTACGCTGTTTCTGTGGTGTCTTAGAGACTAAATAAACTGACATTATCGAATTCATTCTTTCAAGAAGCTTGAGAATCGCGTCAATCTTAAACAATGTAATACTGTATTTTTTTACAAAGACAAAACTGTCTTTCTTAGTTTAGAAAGAATAGGGAAGTCAGGACCACATTTATAACGAGAACGACACAGAGACACGATATCATTGAAATTTCTTTGAGAATAATTTTTGTATATTATACAGAACTTTCAGAATAATTTTTGTATATTATACAGAACTTTCAGAATAATTTTTGTATATTATACAGAACTTTCAGAATAATTTTTGTATATTATACAGAACTTTCAGAATAATTTTTGTATATTATACAGAACTTTCAGAATAATAACTGTTCGAAATCAACCAGACTTTAAAGAGCTGAAAACTGCAGACGACATAACGATATAACATTTGCTTTATAATAAACAGAACATTATAATGAATGGTAATATAAATACATAGTTATCATTCGTGAACAATCCTTTAAACGCTTTTTTATTTGAATCAGGAATCTTTAAAAACATGCGCATGATGAACTTTGCATTCAGGTTCATTTTTTTTATTTTGTTGTTGTTGTTTTTACATTGCAGCACTAAGGCCGTGTTTACTGCTGGTATTAAGATGCATGGAAGTAGATGGACCTGTTTACATCTGGTGTTTTAATGTGTTTCTTTTGTCCACTTTTAACTACTACTGTCCTGATTTCTTCAAAGTGAGGGCCTATAGGTGGATAAATGTATGTTTTTTTCAGATCTCTCGATCTAATGGACAAAATAATCTTGCACAATTTACATACGATCGAGCACGGAGACAACGTAAAGCCATGCTGAGAACAGCAGCTTTCATTTCTGAACGCTCTGCGTGCACGTGTTAGAAATTAGGAATTGGTGAGAGAACATTTTGTTTGATGCTTTTAAAAAAAACTTTGGTCTCCATTTAACAAATTTGAAATCCTGCCTGGCGAGTGCACTTCCCATAATGTTTACACATTAGTTTAGTAGTTGTGGTCTTTTGTAGCTCACACCACATGAGTGTTTACACTACGGAAGCAATCCGGTGGAATGGGTTTTTGACTACCACTGGAAGGAGTCAAGTGGACAAGCTCTAAACATTTTAGACCCCGTTTACATCCGTGTTTAGCGTCATCCTCTTGTGATCCGATCAATGAAATCCCCTCTTAATGCCAGGTATAAATTGGGTTTAAGATAAAGAGAGTGTGTTGGGATGTTTCCTGGCTCTGAACTGCTTTTGTGTTGCAGGTGAGCCGAACGTACTGCTCTGGGACATATAGAGCTGGTCCCATGAGGCAGATCAGTCTGGTCGGTGCAGTAGATGAGGAGGTGGGCGATTACTTCCCGGAGTTCTTGGACATGCTTGAGGAGTCTCCGTTTCTTAAGGTTAGAAATAATCTCTCACAGATTAATGTGTCTGACAGGTTTGTTTTTGTTTTTATGTAAAGAAGTCTTATGCTTAACAAAGCTGTTTAATCAGAAATTAATTTTAAAATAAAATAATTAAAAAATGCAACTGTTTTCTGTGATACTATTTTAAATGTAATTTAATCCAGTGATGATACATCTGAATTTTCAGCAGTTATTACTCCAGTTTCACATGATCCTTCAGAAATCATTGTAATGTGCTGATTTGTTGCTAATGACACATTTTTAATCAGTAATGTTGAAAAGGTTTTTTGTTTTTGTTTTCTAAAAACCATTATACTTTTTTTCCAGTTTTTGAGGAATTGAAAAACAGCATTTATTACTTTTTTTAAACGTTATAATTTAATAACATAAATCTCTTTACTAATACTTTTGATCAATTTGATGCATACTTGCTAAATAAAAGTATTAATCTATTGAAGGGCAAAGCTGGACCAAACAGTATAATCATAATATTATATATACATGATAAAATGTAGTCTAGAAACCGTTAAGCAGATAGTAATGTTATTGTTAGTAAGCTTCCTGTAGCTCAATCAGTAGAGCATTGGTGTTTACAATGCCATGGTCATGGGTTCGATCCCCAGGAATAGACGATACTGATTAGAATTGTGTGTTTCTTGAATGCAATGTAAGTCGCTTTGGATAAAAGTGTCTGCCAAATGCGTAAATGTATTGCTGATGGGTAATAAATGGTCAATATTAAACTATAATCAATTGTTTCAAATGTTACAGGGAAATTTAGACATTTGTCATTGTTGTTGAGTATGAAAAATTCATTTTGAGATTTAACTTTGGCTAGTTATGTAAAAAGGAAAGTGCATGTACAATTAGGTATGCAGAATACATGCATGCATACATGAAAAAAAAAATCTCTTGTATCAGCTATTAGCTGATATATTATGCATGCCAAGGTTATAGCATAATATATCAGTTGCAAGTCATGGCTTTGATATGTTCCAACCCAATATCTGGTTTCAGTAGAAAATACGTCACAACTGTTTTTCTTGTCTGTGCAGATGATTTTACCATGGGGAAGCCTGTCCAGCCTTAAACTTGACTGCAGGTCCCAGAGTGACGATGGTCCCATCATGTGGGTGAGACCTGGAGAGCAGATGGTCCCCACAGCTGATATGCCCAAGTCTCCTTTCAAGAGACGAAGGTATCTGCTATTTTGATGCAACTAAATAGATATTCAGCCTTTTAAAGAGACTCATGGTAACGCCTCACAAAACACCATATTTTTGGTTATAGATCAATGAATGAGATCAAGAACTTGCATTACCTCCCGAGAGCCAGTGAACCTCGTGAGGTGCTGTTCGAGGACCGAACACGGGCCCATGCTGATCACGTTGGTCAGAGCTTCGACTGGCAGAGTACAGCAGCTGTGGGTGTCCTGAAAGCAGTGCAGTTTGGGGAATGGTGAGTGTAACCATCTGCCATGCAGAAGCATATGCACATGCTTGTACATGCAAAAAGCTGCGTGTAGTTAACTAGATAAAACGACCTTTGATGTTCTCCTCTCTCATAGGAGTGACCGGCCACGGATAACCAAAGATGTGGTCTGTTTTCACGCTGAGGACTTCAATGATGTCGTTCAAAGGCTTCAGCTAGACCTGTATGAGCCACCTGTGTCACAGGTAGGAACCGTTCAACTGCTGAACGGGACAGACTGTATGCGTGTGTGTTTATATTAGTCATGGCTAACATGACAAGTTGGGTGGTTTGCACAATGTATGACTGAACATGTATTATAAGTCATCATTTTTGACACTGAGCAGTATTGTTACAGGATTATAGCAGAACTCGAATTGCGGCACAGGTCTCATGTTTATCGTGGGAAATTCCCGCAATTATTTATTCACTTCAGCTTGTATGAGTAAATGAGTTCACACAGATGATAAAATCAAACAGTCATTTTAAAACTTTCTGTGGGATGTCATTTCACAGAGTGAGGGATTCAGCAATGCTCACTTTCACTCTCTGTACAAGGCAAGCGTCAAGCACGCTGCAGGCGGCGATAGCAGACTCTTGCGTTTTGGGAGTTTGACAGTTACACAATCAGGCCAGTGTTGTATCATCACTAAAGTTTAAGTCTTACCAGTTTAAATATTCAAGTGACTTTAAACTATTCATTACTCACACGCCCTCTGAGAGATGTTTTTCTCTGGGCGCGTACAGAAACCACAAACTGTTCGCGGGTAACAAAACTGACTTTTTGTCACGGATTATAGCACTTAACAGTTGCAATTCTGTACAAAAAAAAAACATAATTTAGACCTACCACCCCAAAAAACTCTTTATTTATATCTTTATTCTATTGTATACGTTTTTGTGCTGCTTTTTTTCTATTTAATTCATAGATTGAAATCAAACTTCCTTCCTTCTGTTGTGTAACTCTTAAGCATCAAAAAGCTGTTGCAACTGTTAAAAAAACATACAATGAGTGAGCAAACATTTAGAGATTTACCTTTGCCTTTATCTATCAAATAAATGTATATATTTATTGTTTGTGTAATGTAATATTCACTGCAAATTAAGATAACACTTACAGTATAACACTAAGTCAATTAAACTTCATGGATCTCAATCTGTCCAGTTTGGAAGCATCAGTGATTGTGAATCAGTTTCACCAGCTTTGGTGAAAATGAAAGTGACAACAGGTGCAGTGGAGAGATGACAGCAAGACAAACACCAAAAAGAGAATGATTGGTGGTGGCCATAGACAATTGTTCTCTCCTTAATCTTCCAGGCTGATTTGTCTTTAGTTTTGTGTTTTGTTAGGGTCTTTGTCACTGTCTGTAGCATGAGGCAGTACCTGCAACACAATCAGGTTGCACAGGCAGTCCAGCTGCTCCAGGATGGAACATCCATACGTTCCGCCGCAAGGAGGTTTGGTGTCTCCCAGCACAGTTTCAAGAACATGGAGGAGATAGTGAAAGACAGGCCATTAAACAAAGAGAGCTGGCCAGGGATGTAGAAAGAAACAACCCAGCACCAGGACCTTTTATCAGCTCCTTTGTGCAAGGCGGAACAGGAGGAGCCCTGTCAGAGCCCTTACTGTTGTTAGGTACCGGGATAACATCCTCAGTTATTGTAAGATGCGGGTGCAGTGGCCCTGGGTCCGCCGTCTCATCAGGAGCCCAGATGTTGTTGTGAGTGGATACAGGCATCTGGGGGATTTTCATTGAAAGTGAAAGTGTTTCTAAAAGTGTCCCTCGTGGCTTGACAGATTTCTTCAAACATGCATTAAGTATTTGTACAGTAATAATGCGGAAGAGCTGATTCTTTTATGTGCTTCGTTCTGCTGCATCGCTTGGTCTGAGGTGGCAACAGTGATCTGTCATGCAGAGTTATTGTTTACATTTGGTAATAAAATGGATAGAATTGGAAATCAAAGACCTTTTCATGTAAAAAGTAAAAAGCACAACACTTATTGCAGTTTATTGGATGGGAGGTGCGCTACAATCTTCTGTTAATCCATCAACTGAAAGCAACATAAATTTAAGATTTGAGAATCAATTATAATAAAAAAAATTATTTTACCCAGCTGTAATTATAATAATACTATATAATCTAACTATGTGTCGTATCAGCTCTCAGTCCTGAGATTCAGTTGGAAATACTTTGAATGTGGTCAATACTTCAATACTATTCACAATTTATGGCTATAATATTGTGTCCATTTCTCCCCATGAAATCATTTGTTAATAGAATTGAATATTTTTTTCGAGATATTTGAAGTTCCAGCATTATGATAGTAGCCTCCACTCCTTTTTTTCAGGAGTAAAATATGTTGTTCTATTTTAATGATTTATGTCAATCAAAAAGTTTCAATTGTCAGCTAGTCTAAGAATTGCCTAGAGTGATCCGTTATATTTATGTAATATTGCATATAATAGCACCGCTGTTATACATCCGTAGACTGAAAGATTTTTTAAAATCATCTTTTATTAATAAGACATTGAGTACTTTTGTGTTTTTGGTCAAGGTTTTATAATGCATAGTTTGATTATTTTAAGACCACAATCTGATCTATTGATGCTTGCATCAGCAGTAATTCGTACATGATTCCTAACGGGTGTGGAGATTATGCAAGGACAGGCAGGTGTAAAATAGGTCAGCAATCCCCTAATGCCCCTCTCTTTTCAGTGTGTCCAGTGGGTGGATGATGCCAAACTCAACCAGTTACGAAGGGAAGGCATCCGTTATGTTCGTGTGCAGCTCTGCGACGACGATATCTACTTTATCCCCCGCAACGTGATCCACCAGTTCAAAACCGTCTCAGCCGTGTGTAGCCTGGCGTGGCACATCCGTCTAAAGCAGTACCACTCTGAGGAGGAGGAGTCAAAGGATGTTAAGACCAAGGACCTGTGTTCCACATCATCTTCTTCCCCTGTTCACCCGGACTCCAAAGTCACCGCCTGTGCCCGGCTACAAACGGACACGGCACAAGGTGGGGTGGCGAAAACGGATGAGCTGGTTTTCCAGAGGCCCGCTACGCCATCCAGAGAGCCACAGCCCGCGCCTCCGCAACCGGCTAAATCCGCCCACACTGTTTCCGCCGCTCCCTGTTCAGAGAGCAGCCCTCTCCCAGCATCCTCACCCACACCAGAGCAAATGCTTCCACAGGCTCCCGCCGAGCCTACATCAGACTCCTCACTCAATGGCAGCAGCAGGTCCACAGATTTCCACAAATGACTTCCAAATCCTTCCTTTTTAGGAGGGGTGGAGTTTTATTTCACCTAACAGACTGAACTGACATTCCACAGTGTAAAAAAGAAAAGAATAAAAGGAATATTTGGACTTTGCCTAAAAATTATGAAGACTGTATATTTTTCTTTTTTAGATTTTTGGTTAAGAAAATAACCCCACGAGTACTTTTTAGGTTTTTCTCAGCCAAAGTATTTAATTTGAAATATATTTTTGCTGATTACTCAGTATTGTTTTATATTTGTTTATATATTATTATAAATGAAATGAATTATCTCTCAAGTTCATGTTGTTTCACAGGCCGTCACATGCATCATGTTGATCTGCTAATTGGTTTTTACGAACAAGGGGGGAAAAGTGCCTGTCACCAGTGGAGAGCAGCAATCATATCTTAAAAGAGAAAAATACTACTATTTTTTTCTTCTTCTTCCTGTGGTGTAATGTCACTGAAGTATCTGACGTATTTATGCTAGACTAGAGAGAAGGTATCGATTTCAACTGAGAGATATTTGCTTTTTTCCATTTGATCATCTTCTGGTTTTGGATTAAAATGCTTTGTTTGAAGGAAAATTCATTCTCTTTTATTATAGGACTAATTATTAAAGAGGAACTTGTATTTTACCTCTCATTTATGCAGGAAATAGGATTTGGCTGTTAATTTGTTTGTTAATTTTAATTATTTATTTTTTTCCAGTCTTTTAAGATCATGGCCTGTTGTGTATACAGAAGCTGTTGTGCTTGTTTTTGTTTTGTTTTATATATTTCATCTAAGACCAGGCGGAAATAACCAAACCTGCACTCAGGGGCAGCATACTGATGCCTTTTCATTAGGTCAAGTCCATCTATTGCGTTCACTTTGAAGTTTTATAGTAATCTTATCCATTTTTTTTCTCAGATTATTGGGACTTGATTGACAACTTGAGCTCTTGAACTTATAATTCAGATGTGTTATAATGAGATTTATTTAGGCTAATGGCCCCTTGATTCAAATGGATCATCAGATTTTCCACATGATCCTGCTCATACTAGATGTCTGAACAGAGATCTATTTTATTTTTAAATCATACTTTATTATGCTCTGAACGTTTGTGTTTTTGTCTGTCTTTGAAATTGTCACCTTTTTTTTAATGTTCCAAATTATTGTTCCTGTTGCTTTGGCCATTTTAAGCATTTGTTGAATTTATTTTATTTTTTTCAAATTCAGTGCAAATATGAATTAACTCAATAATATACATGAACATGGTATGAATAAATTCCTGCGCTTTTCTTGTACCACAAAACTGTTATTGTATGTTGCTGTTCCCATTATCTATTACCCAAATCAAACTCACTTTTTTTTTTTTGGGTTGATATTCAAAAGTAGCAGAAGTTATATGGCCCAATACTAATGCATAACACTTGTTTCTTATGTGTTTGAGCAGAAATTGTCCTTAGTAATTTATGATAAGCATTCTAGTTGACTTTGCTATCCGATTTAGTTGGATGAGTGCAATTTAGCTTTCACTTGCTAAGTGTAGTTGCGTGTCAGTAATGTTTTTGCACATGTTAATGTGGTTCTTTTGAATGGGATTAAGTTTTAAAGCAGGCATTCAATGTTTTTGAAAGGGTTGTGGGCAGTACTTGATGCCAAGTATAGCTAACGACTGATTTGAATGTAATTTCACACCAGCAAGCCAATCAGTCTACATTGATTATGGTTTCAACAAAACTATCGAATGGCTTTCCCAAATCAAATGCATCCTGTAAAAATGAGTGCCTTCTATCGAGTCTTTAATTGTCTGCTATTTAAGCTATTTGATGTTATACAAGTTGTAATAACCATTAATTGCGATGGAATTTCATAAAGTCTGGCAATAAGTAATGATTTGATATTTGTATTATTGTGAGAGAGAAAAAATCCAGAATTAACTGAAGGTGACCGTTTTACTGGCCACCGAAGGATGACAATGCAACAACAAAAAAAGGAAAAATTGGTGGTAAATGACATTGACTTTTTAGAGTCACGTTATATTTCCGACTGTTTTTAATTAGGATTACGATTATATATGCAGGTTGGAAACCCTAAACCCCAATCATTTTCCCCTCTATTCAGTGGCACTTTCTCAGTTTCAGATTCAGCAGGTTAATGGTTTTGTTTAATGAAAGAAAAAATAACTTTCGTATGTCACTTAATACTTAAATTAGCGGTCATTATTTACCAATCCATTAAGATGAGTCTTCTGATACAGACGTTTTCCACTTGGTAACATACAATTATGCTTTTACACCTTACGGTTTCATGGTATATTAATATAAACATGTTTAGCGTTCTATGTTTTTTCGGAATTTTGGCAGCTAGATTCTTTTTTGTTGATCAGGTTTTTGATGGTCGTTTGTAATATAGGAAAAATCCACTTAGGGATCAAGGCATGCTCTGTGTGTTTGATTCATTATTTGCTCTGTTTGATATTTGTATAAAGGTTTTCAATTTCATTGATTTTTAAGGACTAATTAGATGGTCAATTATGAACATAGTCAAAGTAATGTTTTGTAAATGCTAAGTTACATTTAATAGAACTGTCATGTGGATCTTTTCGATTGTGTAAAAATGCAATGGAATGCATAGACTTTTTCTGTATTTTTTTAAATAAACCATTTTATGAGTGTAACAAAGTGAAACATTTCTTAAAAGGGACTCTTTTGCGGAAAATTTGTAATTGAGCAAACAGTTCAACACTGTCACAGACTATAAACATGGTAAGTTATTCATAATTTGTTATTGTTGTCTCTTTCAGACAGACCTGGCACCAAATGAGCTTTTGCAAAATCCAAAGTTATGTCATGTAAAAAGGTTCGACTGGGCAAGGTTACCTGCAACTGTATATGTGATAAAATACATTCAAAAAATCATTTATGTTATATGTATATCATTGTGTATTATGGAAGCGTCAACATTTGCACAATTTTAATCATTGTATATACATTGCAAGACCATGGTTGAAAGTTCAAACAGGCAATTATCTTGCATTATACATTTACAAGATATCAAAGAAAAAGGCACAATCTGTATTTATGTCCATCTGTTGTGTGAGGTCAGTGGTTGGTCTTCTATCTCTCAAAAACCACAGTTGTTGTGTCTCTTTAGCTGAAAAATCTTTGCTCAGTGTTGGACTGTCCTGTGAAGCTGTTCTCATTTTCTTTCACCTTCAACATGAACTAGACCCATGTTTCTGGTTTATTTCGTGGGCCCTTTGGCTTGCCAAAACGAGATCCAAAAGCTGTGGAGAAAAGTAAGGGCTCATTAATTATTCACAACATAGTGTATTGGCATTGTAGTACCAGGTGAACTGAGGAAATTTAAAATCAAGTAGCTCCATCTGGTGTCAACTCTCAGAACATCAGTTTCAAAACATTTTGGTCATTTAAAAAATATAAACATTAAAACGGAGGGTTGGCTTACCAAATAAGAATCCAACAGCAGCACCATAGGGTGGTGGAGCAGACTGGGGCGTGGCTGAACGGCGGATTGGGGGCGTGGCGGGAGGCGGGGCTGGAGGCGTGGCCGAACGGTTGATTGGGGGTGTGGCAGAAGGCAGGGCTGGAGGCGGGATCGGAGGCGGAGCTGTTTTTGCTGCAAATGACAGTTCTATGTTCAAGCTCACAGATATACAGTTATTGTCATTTGATTAAAACAAATTTCATAGAATTAGTAGAAATGGCTGTTATACATACGCTTCTGTCTTTGTTTTCCTTTCAAAAACTTAATACTCTGTAAGAAAAGAAATATGTGTTAATAGGACCTACTTTTATTCAAAGCAAGTACAGTTCACACATAAGAGGCCATTCGCACGAACATGTTTTTGCGTCATAAAATGCACGAGGAATGGTAGTAGAATGAAAATATAACGCAAGTTCTACAGCCGCATTTAAAATGTAACTTCTTGAGTTCTGTGGACTTGTGTCACATACGATTACAAGGGTATATGAAGGAAAGAAAGAATAATGATGAGCATGGATAAATCATTTATAATAAATGCAGTAATATTCTATTAAAAAAATGGTGACTAACTTGAGTGCCGCATTTTTAGAACAGCTGGAGCAGCAAAACATGATACATCAACACAATCGTCAAATGTGTCTGTCTAGTGCATTTTTACAACAACAACAACCATTTTTAGCATGTGGGTTCAAAGGGAAACAGAGACATGTTTATTGTGCCATGCACTTTACATGCACCAAATACAGAGACTTTAGAAGTTGAACCTTGGTTCTGGCCTTGCTGACCAGTGAAGTTTTCTCTCCCACTTTCTTTGACTGGTTGTCTGTCGGTCCCGTCGCTGTTGGCTGACTGCTGGGTGCCATCTGGTGCTCTACTGTATTAGCCACAAGGCAAGCTAAATTAAGGTTGTGTAGTCTTGCTTATGCAGTTTCTGATATCAGTCACTGTCAAGGGATTTATGCGGTCACTCACCTTTGCCGCCAGTTGCCATGGTTACAGAGACAGGAGGAGTCAGCGAAGCCACAGATAGAGGCTCTGTAAAATTAAACACAGCTGTGCACACATAGATCCAATAACAGTGTGCCATCTTTAGCTCTGTCACACAGTGACAAACACTACATTGTAAAGCACTTGAGGGGTAAATTTGCTTGTGCATTTTACGTTGTAATGGCATTAGTGACTGAGGTGTGGGAGGGCTCAATGGAAATATCGACCTACCTTGTTTTGAACTTTTCGCTCTGACACTCTGTTAGAAAATGACACGTTTGGCAAGAGTGAGTCAAGCATTAAACATACAAAAGGAAAGTCATAGCACAGCAACTCTGTACAGCTTAAGTTAAGGACTGCGTTAGAATTAGATGTTTGTGTTTTCAGTCCAAATAGCGTTGAGGTCCGCTATAAGCTAGTGTACTTCTAAATGTTGATAAAATTCAATTTTAGCATATAGTATAACATGTAGGGAGAGTATAAAGGTAAGTGGCATGTAACCTTGCTTCGGCTCCAAGAACTTTCCAGGAATGATCTGGGTTGAGAGCTGCCTGACCATTCAGATGATGTGCCCACTCTCAGTCTCTGCTGCTCGGCCTCGGCTGGCAGACAGGGGGTATTGGTGTCTGTCACTTTAATGGAAACATGTCTTTTCTCAACTTTAACAAACATTTTACTGTATACTGTAAACTGTACTGTATACTGCACCTTTCTCCATGTGAAAAATGAAAGACTCTGGGGTTCTTTCAGGAAGTGGTGGAGTGACACTTTCTTTATGAAACAAAACAACAACACTTTTATTGTTGTCAATAACATTATTGATTTTTGTTTGATGGATATATGTGATATACATTACCTGTTCCAGGAACTGGTCTGAATGTCTCAGATGTCTGCTCATGTGGTGTTAGGATGTCTAGTACAGGTTCTGTGGTCAAAAATGGGAAGTAAATAAAAACAGTCTAGGTTTATATTAAAAATAATGAATAAGAATAACAACTTCCCTAGCCCAGAATTATAGGGTAGATATATTTACTATATGTTATCATATTTCCAAGAATTGCACACAAAAAAAAGTGTATTACAAGTTCTCTAAAATGTTATTTTCAAATATGCAAATGAGAAATGCAAATTATCATTTGTTGATAATTAGAATTGTCAGAATTAAAAAAAATACAGAATGGGATTTTGGATGTTTTTTTATTACTCCATAAATATGAAAATAATGTCAAAAGCCAGAAAAACAAATATTTTCAAAATGTATCAAGGAATAAAATCAGCCGAATTACGTATGAACAATTACGAATGAGTTATTATGAATGAATAAACCCCTCAGTAAAAACCTTCAGAATCTGGATAGAAATAAAACTGTAAGGTTTGGAGTATATTGTAAGTGAACATTTCTGAATCGGTGCAAGATAAAAAAAATAATTTTTAGAAAATGGCCTTTAAAAATATGCATTGTCATTGAAAGCTACGCAAATAGTTCAATTGCAATAAAATAAACCCTTGGACGTGTATTTTTGCATATTTTCTTTCCAGTAATTTGAAACAACACTTGAAATGAAATGAATCGCAGAAAACGTCAAAACTGATGTATGAAAAAAATAATGCTCTTGCCTTAAATATATTCCTAGTTATTGTGGTGGAACAACATCTATATGGAAAGGAATTACAAACATGCATCCTCGGTATTGAAAAGCGCATAAACCACTTGAAAATATACTTTAAAATGCCCTAAGATTCAATTGTTAATTAAAAGTGGATAGATAAGACTAAGTTAGGCTTAACTTGGTTTAACCAAAAATCTAGACCTGAGAAATTAAAATGAAATAGGCTTATTTACATCCAAAAATTATTCTACGGAGATTTGTTGAACTGGAAGTCAATCCCAGAAAGAAAAAATCTTCCATTCCGAGGCCTGGAGAGTCGAATCCACTCAGGAGAACCGAATCGTTCAGACTCGTCTACTGATTCATTTGGTGACTCTTTCTGTAAGTTACATCATGACCAGTAGGTGGCGACTGTTGAATGTCTTATAAGTCGTTCCATCACAAAATTCGCTGAAAAGTTCAGAATAACATGATAAAGGAAGCTAAAAATATCATAACTGATCAGCGCGAAGCAAGTCTTTAAAACAAAAAGTAAGTGAGGGAACAAAAGAACAACCATTAATCGTGAAATATGTGGCGGCAACGTTTATTTAGCGAGCTTATTTAGTCATTTGCACTATCAAACATAATAACGTGAGTAATGTGTTTACGGTTTGTTTGTTAATTTTGTATGCCTTTAAGGTTTCGTCACCTTCAAATGTCAATTGAATCGATTCCCAATGTTCTGGAAGCGTTTATCGGTAGAGATTTGCCCGAAGGTTTTTTTTTTTATGAAGGTAGATTCATTTTAATATTGCATCTTTGCTCTTGTTTGATGTTGTCAGCTAACTTGTTATAACAAACCAGTATATGTCTGGCTTTATGTAGAGAAAATTCAGTTACATTTTTACTGTACACTTGTGCATTGTAAGCTAGTCTCACCCTGTGGATGTTTGTTCAGGAAGGGAGGAGGACTGAGACTTGTGATCGCAATAGGAATGAGTGGAGTAATAGATGATGCTGCAGAAAAAAGGACGTTGTCAAGACTGTATTCAAGTGGTTTGCTTAGAGATTTATATACATTACTGACTTACCAGGAAGTGACATTCTAAGTTTTAAGCTCTGAAATAAAGAAAACAAGCCTGTTATGTCTCTGCAAAAATAATTGTTCCAACGAGTGCAACAGGTTTTTGGTGTTTTAATATGCTGAAATGATTCAGATAGAGCTTACTTAAGTCTGTACATCTACTGCCCTGCATCTGCTCACCTTGCTCCTCGACCAGGATCGTTTCATGTCTGTCTGGGCTTCGGATGCTTGCCCAGACCATTCTGAAGATTTCCCAACTCTCATTACAACATCCTGTGGCTTTTCCTGTGTCACATTTTGTACCAGATCTGTTGAAAATAAGATGACAATTAGAGAAGTTACCATCAAAGTGGCCAGATGAAGTTTGATGTGATTGATCAACTATGCCTGTTATTGTCATACCTTCATCCCTGGCCAGTTCAAAAGACTCTGGTGTTCTCTCGGGCAGTGGGGGTACAGGTGAGGGCGGGCTGTCTTTTTAGAGAAAACGGGAACATTTACTGGTGCTGTTAGACCATCAAACATATTTGCATCTATAGGCGGAAATCTGCGTAATGCACACCTTTGTTGCCGCTTTCTGAGACTGAGGTTGTTGGGATCACCAATGTCAACAGCTCACTGGTTTCACTGATATCTGGAAACAAGACCATATATAGTCATATATGTTGTGTTAAAAATCATTTAAGTTAATAATAAACAAACTGGACATTTGTATATGCTATAGCTTGCTATGTAACAATGTCATTGTTAACTTGCATACAAATTACAGTTTTATGTCATTTAAATAAATCTGAAATAATAATAATAATAATTAAAAACCTAAACTTAAAAAATCTAAACAATAATGAGAAATGTTGCTTTGGCAATGGCAACTAACTGAAATAAACAAATTGAAGCTGAAGTATTAAAATGACTGGTAACACAGACTGTATGTATAATACATTATTTAAAAAAAAAAAGTATTCTTAATGAGTTATGTATTGTAATGCATCTTAAAATCTCATCGGAACCACAGTTATAATACATTATAATACTTTTCTTATACTGTTAGAAAACACAATACAATACAACACATGACCAACCATACAATCTGCAAAAGTAATTTTACATTTCAATTTTGTTTACAGTAATTTATGAAAAGATAAAATGAAGCTTTTAAGCATGATACATCTCGGAAGTAAAGTGTTAACAAATTACTTGAACTAAACCCCCCCCCCCCCCCCCCCCCATTTAAAAAAAAAATTTAAATAAAAATCATAAAAGCAAAAACTAAAATTTCTAGCGGTGAAACTAAAATTAAAACCGAAAATAAAAACCCAATTAAAATATTAATTAAAAACTATAATGGTACATCAATAATACTGAAATCGCACAGGTGAGAATGAACATTGTGTTCTAAATTAGATATTGAGTTGGACTAACCATTAATTTCATCTGCCAGTATGAAAGACTCTGGGGTTCGCTCTGGCAAAGGAGGAGGGGTGTCTTCATCAGATGGTGTTTTTGCACCTTTATACAAATTATAAAATCATCATAAGTGGTCATAAATACATAGCATAAATACATTTTGAGAGAATCAGTTGTGAAAAGTCACAGGTTTTCATACCTTTGTCATTCAACTCATGTTTTGGCAGTTCCAACAGCTGGTTATTAAGCTCTAAACTAGGTATGGCAAAACAAGGGTTCTCCATCCAGATTTCATGAAGCATGGAGTCCATAACACTGGGATTGTTACTAGCCGGTGGAGACTCTGGATCAAAATAAGGATCTTCCACAGTGAAGCAGAGGGTGCTGGAAATAATAGCCTCGTGGTCATTGCTGACTAACGTTGGACTAACTGGACTAACGTTTTGGTTTTCTTCACACCCCAGATGCTTCGTATTTGGCTTCAGCTCCTGTACTAAGCTGATGAGATCATTTGAACACGCAGCTTGGGTAAGATCAATGTTTTGGCTGGAGGATGGTTCAGTTCTTTGATATCCACAGGTTGCGAAGTCCGTTTGAGGAGTTGGCGCTATGAATGGCCTCTGATGGTTAAACTGGGTCTCAGTCATTTCACTGAGCATGTCTGCAGGACTGAGTTTGGTGGAGGTGACCTCTTGACTGAATGGATGTAAATGAGGCTGTGGCCAAGAAGTAACGCTCTGTATGATGTGATTGTGGTCATCCATTAGGATTTCCATGTCTTTACGCCTATTATAACAGCGAAAGATTTTGTTGTAATCAGAAATAACACAAAAGCAGTCACAGTGTGTCTTAGACATGAAACAATTGAAGATGTTTATTACAGTTAGGTTTCTGTTTAAAGGTGAAGTGTGAATTTAAGTAGGTCAGGGTTGGGTAAAACTTTGGCTTTGTGGTCTGTTTGGGCAGCAATAGTTTGAGTTTTTGCAGATGGGTGAGTCTTTTGAGAAATCTTTTTGTCTTTGGGGATACTATTGGAGCAGAAATTACACACTTCAGCTTCAGAACATTTTCTAATTATTTATTTACCCTTACCTGTATGGAAAAAGGAAAGAAGGTATTTGAAAAATGTCAGTATTGTTTTTTTTTTTTTCATACCATGAAAGTGAAAGGGGCCTAAAACAACATTGGACTTTCATTGTATGGACAAAAACACTTGAAACATTTCTTCTTCTTTTTTTCAAATATTTCAAGTTCCACAAGAAAGTCATACAGTTTTAGATCCGCATGAGAGGGAACAAGTTCATAATTTTTGGACGAACTTTAAAGTCTGGATCAATACCATAAAATAAGAGATTTCCCCAGACCTTAGCTCAGCTTGAAGCAGCGCTCTGAAGTCTGTCTCGTTCTCTGAATCGAAGTCGCTGAAATCTGAGAGCTCACTCCCAGTACTTATGGTGACAGGTGAGGAGCAATCTGGGACCTGATTGGTGATCAGATTAAATTGTTCATGACTCAGGCCAGCAAAATGCTCTGACTATGATGATAACTGGAAAGTTAAACCCGTGTGAAATAAAATTACACTGTACACAATGTATGTACAGTATTAATTTAAATATAGAGTAAGTAATATCTGACCTTTCTGTTTGGTTCTTCTATTGCTGCTAGATATCTTTCAAACAGCAATTTGATGGTCCTGTATACTAGTTCATATTGTTCCTAAGAGGAAGAGAATAAATGATCATTAGGTAAAATGGAGCCATTTTAGTTTTTATTGACGATGGCAAATAAACCAATTTAGTTACCTTAGTCTGAACCACAGAGGGCCTCTGTGTTCGCATGTTCTTTACCAGTTCAAAGATACTGAAATTCTCTGGTATCATCTAAACAAGAGCAAATCAGATTAACCTCTACCCTAAAGGAAGAGGCAGACCTTTTTGTCTGCTCTTTATTTTTGTTCCAGTACAAAGAAAGCTTCAGGAAGATGTTTTGAATTCTTACCTGTCTCTTCAGTAGATTCCAGGTATAGTCGATGGCACACAATGCACCTGTTCTTCCACATCCTGCACTACAAATCCACAGACAGTCCCAAGAGAATGAGCCACAGTGAAAGCACAATGATCTTTTCTAGTATACAAGTTACATTTTTCTACATAGCACTGCTGTGAAGTCATAAGGATGATTTGCATTTTGAACTGCGTACACGGTTCTCAGAATATTCTGTGTGGAATAAATCCTTTCAAAGTTAATTAAAATAGTTAATTAGATTTCTAGCAATCCATTTTCATACTTTACATTATAGTATTACTAGTATTTTTCACTGGATATTGTTGATCTTCTTAATTCAGACTAAAAGATTGGTTGAGGAATTATCTTTTTCAATCTTAATGGTCAAATTAGCTCGAAAATAAAACCTTAAAGAATTTATTTCCTTTTGGTTATGTAAAGTCTTTCAGCATATCATTAACTGTCATCATAAGTGTGAGTTATAGTTGTGCAGAAAATGTTTGTTGGGGTATTTGTTTGTTGCTGCTCAACCACTGATCTTTTTCTACATTTCCTGTGTAAAAAAGTGCTGGTGGGTATTTTCCGTGGTTATAGATACAAACAGTGTTCATGGCCACCAAAACCTTATGTCATGGCTGAAACATAACTGCAGTTTTATCTGATTAATCCCCAAAAATTAGGCTCATAACAGTCCATCACCGTAGAGACGGGTATTTACCTGCAGTGAATGCAGATGGGAAGCTCATCGTGATCCTGGTAAATCCGCATGTCCTGAAGCAGCTCCAGGATGGCAGGAATGGAGTCAGGTACTCCGTGATCCGGCCAGTTTACATAGTGCAGCTGCTTCAGTGTCCGGGACACCTGGAAATAACCGGTGTAATATAAAAATTTTAGTTTTTTCTGGCAACCTGGGTTGCTAGTCCTTATCCACCACATTTTGGTGGTTTTCTTTCATCACTACAAAGCGTCTTCGGAAATGTCAGCACCTGTCTGGGTTTATGTTTGTTCCACTACAATGTTTGCACTGGTGGCAGCACTATTTGACTATTAAAACTGAACACTTGTACTCTTACACAGTGACGTTTCCACAAGAAAAAAAATCATAACCCACCACAACACAGTGTTTGACCTAAATCAATACTTTATATTTTGATGAACTTAACTTGCACAGTTTCTGCTTGATACAATGCACAACACTTAATACACTTATTTAGGCAAATAATTATTTGGATTTTAGTTAATTGGTTAATGAAATAATGTCTGAAATTAACCTTGCAGTGAAGTGAGATATATAACTTCACTTCAAGGTTAATTTCAGACATTCTTTCATATGTATATATACAGTATATACACTGTACCAATATACCGAATGACTAAAATAAACCTTGCAGTGACGTGAAGACCAAGGCATTGCTACTTACTTGTTTATATGTGACCTTCAGCGTCCTTATCAAATATTCTTCCTTACTATCATCGGACTCCTAGACAAAAGCAAATGTGTATGTGAATAGTATGCTCATCAGATCATTAATGTTCTGGTAATATTTTGTGGTGATAATGTTATTCAATAATGAAAAACTAATTGCCAATCTACAACCCTTTTGTAGGTTTTTGATCCAAATTTGTCCCAAGTTAAATCACATTCGACTTTTTTTAATTTTTCTTTCTTTTTTTGTGGGATGCATCACTATCACAATTCTGCTTTCCTGTAGCTCAAACAAATAAGCGTGGTGCTTGCAACACCAAGGTCATGGGTTCAATTCACAGGGAAAGCAAGACCTGATTATAATCTCAATGTGTTCAATGTTGCTTTGAATGCCAAATGCATAAATGTAAAATCTGGTTGAGACAATAAGCTGATAGATATTTTCATGCTATGGTCGATTAAAATTCTGTACTATTTTGTATAAATAAATAAAGTGCTTGGCAGTTCAAGATGTACTGATGTAGTGTTTTAGATTCAGAGTTGTTACGTGAATACTGAGAATCAAGCTAGAAGACGCATGTGTCTGAGTGCAAATAAAACACAAGGACAGGAAGTGTGGTGTGAGCGAAGGAAGAAATGTCTCTTACATAGTGTATGGTAAAGGGCTCACACACAAACACATCCTCCTTTGACACCGGCCAGTAACGCTCACATTTTTTCTGAAATAAAGAGGAAATGCAGAATTCACATCAAACTGTCATACGCTACAAGAATAGCACTGTAACGATAACAAAAGTTGCGAAAGTGGGGAGAGCTCAAGATTAAAAAAAAAAAAAAAAAAAAAGCATTGCTTCACCTTTCTGAGGCTAAAAGGATGTGGTTAATAAAAATGTTTTCTTTAAGACAGTGACTGACAACATTTCCCCTAAAACACTGCCCGGTTAAAACTTACCCTTCCCAATTCAAACTCTCGGCAAGCCATCACAACAACCTGAAGAGACAGAGAATTATTATGCATGTATTTCCACATGTGGATGATTTTCCTTGGGATGCGATAGAACCCAAAGCTCTAACAGGTTGAGGCTGTTTTTTAAATGTAGTGGAATGTGTGTGAAATGGTCATATGATACTTAACCAAGCTCTCACCTGCACATTGTATTCCCACAGCATCCTCCAGAAGTCAAGCACAGTGTTTGGCAGTGGGCCTTGTGTAGCAATATATGCCCTGGAGTCAAACACCCCCTGAAATATATAGAGAACAAATAGCAGCTGCTACTGATATTTTTGTCAGTGATTGTTTAAGCATTACATTTTCTGTTTTAGTGTATAAATGACTGAATATTGTGTGTATAGCTTGATATCATCTTACCTTAATGAAACTAGCATTGATGTAGTCCGTGTCATGTTTGGATGTGATGAGGGAGAGCTTTACTCTGCTGTGATCAACTGTGAGAAAATACAGTCGTCAGACTCTAGCATGTTTCAAAAGTGCAAATTCTTATACTATTATCTCACATGGGTTTGTCTTTTGCTTTTTATACTACGTCAGCTTTTCTAGTGTAACAACCGAGAAGAAGACTTGCAGTACAATGCAGTAATGTATGGTATATTTTGGTGTGGTGTAATGATGGTATAGTATATTACATTATATTATGTATATTGGAGTATGATATAAAGCAGTATATTATGGTATAGTATGTAGGATATAGTACAAAATGTTATGGTAATGGTATACCCAGAAAGCACACATGCATTACATCTATTTCTTGAACGCATTTTCAAATGGAAGATTTTTTCGCTCATCTGCTATATATCTCTTAAATGTTTCGTGACACAATTTTTGACATCAAAATACATGTCATTTTACTCAAAAATACTGCCTTTTATTTTAGCAAGTAAACATGGTCATATCTTATACAAGTTTATTAAAGATTTCAGTGATGTGCATTAGCATGGTTTGTGTTATATTTTATTTTAGTTAATGTTTTGCTGGTAGTGTGTTGTCTTTGTGTAGGACTCTGTGCAGCCTCAATATATTGATTATTGGCAAGTTTAGGTTTTATGGGCATGCCACTTATGATAAACTATTATTGTGGTTTTACCAATGTGTCATAATACCTGAATCATTGTCATCTTTATGGTGAATTTCTAGCAAAAAAAAGAAGCTATTTTTAACTAATAAAATAAAAAATTCCAGATGACACGCTCTTTAACAGACATTTTGAAGAAGTACACGAGCTTAGTGGGTTTTATGTAGTAGATCATAATACGTCATGTATTGATTACTGTGTGTTTGTATGCTTATACTGTCTACATGACGTTATGTGGTCTTTGTCATGGATTTGAATGTTTTACACAATTTGATGCAACTGCTATATGCAACTGCATTGGCTCTTGTTCTGGACTGGGAAAATATCCATTGTCCATATGATTGATTGTGTAACTGTATTAAAGCGTCCTTGAGGGTCGGGAAAGGCGCAATATAAATTAAACATTATTAATATATTATTAGAAAAAGGTACGGTACATACTATGGGACATACGGTACATACTATAGTATACAGAAGTATGGTATGCTGGAATGTACTTTAGCACAGTCAGATGTCAGTTGTGATACTCACAGGGAACAATATCCTTGTATCTGTTCTTCTTCACGTTCTCTTGTTTGTCTGCAGCTGTGGTGGGGTATGTCTTCTCTGCACGATATTTTGTGGACTGCCTCTTCAGTTTCTGTTTTGACCAAATTACACACGATTCAGTTATGATTTTGTGCAAAAAAGCTTTTGGATATTCTTCATACTCAAGGTCATTCAACTCACAAGTTCAGGGCTGAAATGTTAATATTGATATTAAACACCTTAGAAGAAACTTTTAACAGGGTCAACCCTGAATCCATTTGAAGTTTTTAGTAAAGTTTAAAAACCCTAAATAGTTTTTAAATTCCTCCTTTGTAGGTATTTTTAACATGTTGCTCGGCATGATATTAAAACACAAACCAAACAACATTAATATCGATATTATTTTAAAAGTTAAAGCAAGGTAAGAACAGTTTCTGTTTCAATCAGTCTTATTAACTGTTTTCAGCAGAGATCTAAGACTAACAGACTGCCGTTTATAGCCCTGTGGTTAAGATCTGTGAAAACCAGATAAGTCTGCCTGTGTGTGCTTGAGCGTGTGTTTGTGTGGCTGTCATAACATGCGTGTGGGATGTACCATCGCTCTTCTTTGTGTCTCTCAAGCACAAGCACCTTGATTCCAGACCAAAAGACTTTCCAACCACAGCTAAGCTTACAAGAAGCCCTATGATATGAGCCCAACAAATAGAGAACAAATATAGCTAGCTGAGTAATTAGCATGGGATCTCTGCACTGAAACAGTCAGGACTTCATGTGAGGAACCAGCCATCACACTGTGGGAAACCCTCAAGTTCTGGACAGTGAGACTGGACTCCTATCTGACATTTCTCTACACTTATGTCTCTTGTGTCGGCATTCATTGCGGTCTAGCAGTGAGGACCATTAGTTCTGCTCTCAGTGCAATGGGAACAGGTTTCCTTGCTCTGCCAAATAGACAGTTTCTCTTCCTGTAAACATTCCATTAGTGAGCGATTCAAGTCACTTGTTTAGCAGCATTTTGACAGAGATAATAAAGCAGCATGTTTAAAAGTGCATTTTTAAAAATCGGATGAATTACTTCATGCGAATGAGAAAACTGGCCACAGACTCGCCTGGTTTGACATTGGGAAAGTCTGTATGAAGACACATGCTGTTCCTCACAGTGTTTTAACACTTTGCAGCAGCTGAAGACTTTAACTGACACTCTGTAGCCTTTAGGCTGGACATCAGAGCACGTTTTGTTCTGCATAACAGGATGAAGCCATGGTGGCAATGGCAGGCCTGAATCAGTTTAGTGAGAGCTACTTCAGGGTTTGGAACATTTTGGCAAGTACGTTATGGGTGCCATCTTAGTTATACTAACAAGAGTAACATGTAACTGGATGATAAATGGTGAAGCAATTTTTCATACATGGATGTTTGTATTGTGCATCATTTACAGCTGAGGTTTTCAAATATTTTGATGACAATGACCCAAAAGTACAATCTTGCATGGTTACACTTTTAATATACAGTGGTACCTGGTTAAGAATGAGTGAAGCGTCATTTGAGTGAGCGACCATACAGACTGATGCACGTGCAACACAAACACAGCACATGCACAGTGAACTCGGTACTATCATTAGACACGGGGCTCGAGATAACTGATGTAAAGTGGCGACCTTGTCCCTCTTTTGTGCTCGAGATATCAGGATTCGGCGACATAACCGATAAGAAAGTGCTAAGAAAAATAGGGTGTTATATATATACAGTGGTACCTCGAGATACAAAATTAATCCGTTCCGAGGCGGCCTTCGTATAATGAGTTTTTCGTATCTTGGAATACATTTTACATGTAAAATGGCTAATCCGTTCCAAGCCCTCCAAAAACACCCCATTAAATTTCATAATACAGGGAGTGCAGAATTATTAGGCAAATGAGTATTTTGACCACATCATCCTCGTTATGCATGTTGTCTTACTCCAAGCTGTATAGGCTGGAAAGCCTACTACCAATTAAGCATATTAGGTGATGTGCATCTCTGTAATGAGAAGGGGTGTGGTCTAATGACATCAACACCCTATATCAGGTGTGCATAATTATTAGGCAACTTCCTTTCCTTTGGCAAAATGGGTCAAAAGAAGGACTTGACAGGCTCAGAAAAGTCAAAAATAGTGAGATATATTGCAGAGGGATGCAGCAGTCTTAAAATAGCCAAGCTTCTGAAGCGTGATCATCGAACAATCAAGCGTTTCATTCAAAATAGTCAACAGGGTCGCAAGAAGCGTGCGGAAAAACCAAGGCGCAAAATAGCTGCCTGTGAACAGAAAAGTCAAGCGTGCAGCTGCCAAGATGCCACTTGCCACCAGTTTTGCCATATTTCAGAGCTGCAACATCACTGGAGTGCCCAAAAGCACAAGGTGTGCAATACTCAGAGACATGGCCAAGGTAAGAAAGGCAGAAAGTCGACCACCACTGAACAAGACACACAAGCTGAAACGTCAAGACTGGGCCAAGAAATATCTCAAGACTGATTTTTTAAAGGTTTTATGGACTGATGAAATGAGAGTGAGTCTTGATGGGCCCGTGGCTGGATTGGTAAAGGGCAGAGAGCTCCAGTCCGACTCAGACGCCAGCAAGGTGGAGGTGGAGTACTGGTTTGGGCTGGTATCATCAAAGATGAGCTTGTGGGGCCTTTTCAGGTTGAGGATGGAGTCAAGCTCAACTCCCAGTCCTACTGCCAGTTTCTGGAAGACACCTTCAAGCAGTGGTACAGGAAGAAGTCTGCATCCTTCAAGAAAAACATGATTTTCATGCAGGACAATGCTCCATCACACGCGTCCAAGTACTCCACAGCGTGGCTGGCAAGAAAGGGTATAAAAGAAGAAAATCTAATGATATGACCTCCTTGTTCACCTGATCTGAACCCCATTGAGAACCTGTGGTCCATCATCAAATGTGCGATTTACAAGGAGGGAAAACAGTACACCTCTCTGAACAGTGTCTGGGAGGCTGTGGTTGCTGCTGCACGCAATGTTGATGGTGAACAGATCAAAACACTGACAGAATCCATGGATGGCAGGCTTTTGAGTGTCCTTGCAAAGAAAGGTGGCTATATTGGTCACTGATTTGTTTTTGTTTGGTTTTTGAATGTCAGAAATGTATATTTGTGAATGTTGAGATGTTATATTGGTTTCACTGGTAAAAATAAATAATTGAAATGGGTATAAATTTGTTTTTTGTTAAGTTGCCTAATAATTATGCACAGTAATAGTCACCTGCACACACAAATATCCCCCTAAAATAGCTAAAACTAAAAACTACTTAAAATATTGATACAAAAATATTCAGCTTTGATATTAATGAGTTTTTTGTGTTCAGTGAGAACTAGGTTGTTGTTCCATAATAAAATTAATCCTCAAAAATACAACTTGCCTAATAATTCTGCACTCCCTGTAAAGCTAAATTTACCTATAAACAATGAAATAACGTAAAATGTCGAAGCTTACCTTTCGAGTGAGGCTATCTCCGAAAGTGGCGGCAGAGGAGGAGGAGGAGGACAAACGGCAGATAACGTACTTACACTTAACTTTACGAAAACACATAAAAAAATTTAAGTTTCGGATGCAGAGTGGCTGAGCTAAAGCACGCCAGCATGTACGTATAGAAGATGCATGATGGGAGGGATGCTGTCCAATTAGAGAGAAGGATCTCATGGCTTGGCTAGCATCAGGAACCAATGGGAGAGCAGGAGGATGGTGGCGAGTCTACTATAACTAAGATGGCGGCGTGCGGCACGAGTTTCAAAATTGTTATGGGGCGAATGTCGGACTTTCAGAAACCTTTCGTATCTTGAAAACTTTTCGTATGTAGAGCAGTACAATTTTTCGTCTTTGCTTTCGTAACTTGGATTTTTCGTAAGTTGAGCCTTTCGTATCTTGAGGTACAACTGTATAATATTTTGTTTCCCACATGTCAGGTTCAGGGCTCCGTACTTTTAAATACCCCCTTGGAAGTGTCTGGAAATGTCTGATTTAGAGGAAATTCTGCTGAAGATTAATTGACTCAAAATTCTCTCTCTTTTTTTCTTTTTCCTCAAAATTCTACTTTGTAGACTCTGAGAGCCACACATTTGACATGAACTCATCTCTAGTTTACTGTAGCGGAACAGCGTGGTACACAAAGGCCATGAGATTGAAGATGCTTTTTGGTATTACATTATATTTTACTCTGGTTTAGTTTGATGAAGAAATAGCATGTGTTCTATTTTAAAAATAATGTACTTATATCAGCATATTAAGAGACCTTAGTGTTATTTGAACTGTGACATCCTGTTTCACGCTAAGTAACTGAATTCACTGTAAGATGCTTTAGATGAAAATGTATGGCAAATCTTAAGAGAACAAAGTCATTTGTACATTTTCTATTTTTGCACACTTGAAGTGACTCAGGATGGGTCATCTGTAACTTCCTCTCAGTCACCAATGCCATGACTGTTCACATGGAATATCTAACAGTTAACAGTCAAGGGAGAAAGCGCATAAAGGTTCTTTTGTAAAACAAAAAACAAAAAAATTTGAAGCAGAAGAACTTCTTTGGAAGCCAGTAATCAATTAGTTCAATGATAAATAACGTCTACACCAGACAAAAACTTCTTTTATGAAATGTTAAATTGAGAGGTACTGTATTCAGAAGAGGAAGTCTACTCTTAGCCATTAACTCAGTGCCCAGATACATAATATTTTTAGCTTTTAGCGCATGCTATACCAATGCTTTTATTATCTAAATCCATTTATGTACACATTTTCACATACCCACAATGTAAAAAAGCTGAAATGTTGTTACCTTTTTCAACCTATCCACTGTGTCGCATGACATGACTATAAACGTCAGAGAACATATTTTCTTTTTCTCTAACAAAACCTTGTGGTGGCATTTATAAATGTGAGACCTTACTAATAACTTACCAAAAACTCTCCGGCAAAGCCGTTTTCTGCCCCTTCTTCTTCTGCTTCCTTGCTGCCGATTTGGGCCAACAGGTCCCTCAGAATGCGGGCTTGGGCGTCCATGGCATGATGTGTGACACAGCAGCTTTCTCTGTCATGTCAGAGATGGGCGAGATCGGTGGGCTTCTGAAAAGGAGTCCATCTTTGGCTTTCTCTCTACGTGTGTTTCTTGTAGGTCTGTAGATGGGTTGAGGAACTGTGCAATGTGTCGTCACGGAAGCAGTGGCAGCAACAGTTCACAAATTCTGTGGTCAACTCTACGTATCACTGTGACCCTCCTTGCCCTTCATTTTTTCCTATAGTTTCTCTCGCTTTTTTCGTGGTTGTTGCACACCTAGCATTTATTCTCTGTCTGTGGCCTTTTCTCTTCCTTTCTGTCTTTCTGTTTCATTCTGTCCAACACTCTGTAGCACAGTGTTTTAGAGCCTATACCCCCACACAGGAAGCTTTTGTGGGTGGGTGTGAGCTTGTATGAAGAAAAAAAAAATAGTGTAGACAAAAGTTACTTGCTTCATCGCTGACAGTGGCCAAGCCTGTTTGATGACATTGAAAACAATTGAACTAGAATTTAGAGAATGTTTCGATGTAGTCAGACCAGAGATAGATACTTTATTGGCTCTAGGAAAAAATATATATTAAGGTAGTTGACCCGACAAGCAATTACAGTGAAAAGTGTTATATTTTCTAATTCTTGTATTAATGCTTATATATACATATATGTGTGTGTTTGTGTGTGTGTGTATGTATGTAAAAACCTAAACTTAAAAAACCTTAACAAAGATGAGAAATGTTGATTTGGCAATGACAACTAACTGAAATAAATAAATTGAAGTTTAAGTACTAAAAATACTGGTAACAGGCAATAAAAAAACGTTTTAAATAAAACAAAAATTGTAGTACATTTATACAAGAAAATATTATTTCAATCTCCTTTAAAGTTTCTTGTTTCATTTAATGTGTTTCTTGACATTGGACATAAATCTTCCATCTAGTGGCTATTTGGTGAAAGTGCAGTCTCTGACCTTTTATTGTTCTGTCCTGATTCACTGAAAAATGTTGTTAGAGGTATAGAACGTTCTGAACACACACTACTTTCCAATCTTACCCGTAGATTCTCTGTATTTCAATCCTTATGTATTGACGTTTTTGCATGAAAAAGTGCACTTTAACCTTCTTTAGCTGCTTTTTTGTGGTAAATTCGTATGTACTTATGTTTGTCAGCATACCGAAAGACCCCACAAAGCACTTTGAAAACCACAGTTCGTCCATCACTACCTTGCATCCTGTTTCATTCTAAACAACTCCCAGCAACACAACATAAAACGCAAACCTTTATTAACACCATGAAGGGCTTGTTCATACTGCTTTTAGCACAGAGTAAGTCTCTTTTTGATTTATTAATACGCGTTTGAAACAGTAGTTTTTTATATGCATCTAGTCCGTTTCTGTCAGAGTAGTTTTGTAAGGAGAACAGGGACGACTATAACATGGGTTGAGTTTTTTGAAAATATCTATCTCACATGACCACCAAAAGGTTTATTGGACAATTTTTTAGTGGAAAAAAAGATGAGCATTTCACTTGTGGTTTATTATTTGATTTGCAATCATGTTAGTGTATTTTGAAATATCCTGAACTGGCATCACCTGCACTTCCTCCTTTTTGTTCTCTTGTGGATCGGATTCTCTTGTTCAATTTGATAACATGCACTCGCGTTGATCTCATGTAACACAACTGAGAACAAAGTGTAACAAAGTGATTGTAACACAACTTTGTTAATTTACTTCTAGTAAATGCGAATAGGTCAAACAAAATTACTAACATGCATACAAAAACCGTCTGTTTTTCTGATTTTCGATTAATTCATGTAAAAATAAATGAATAAAACATTAAAATAAGATAATTTAAATAAAATTTGCTTTAAGAGTTTAAAAAAATAATAAATTTTTTTGAAGGGAAAAAATTACTCTTGGTTATTTGTCTGTTGTTGATTGGATTTTGAGATGTGAATGTTGTATTTAGAACTAGATTTAGAACGTTGCAGGTTTTAAGTGATTAAATGAAGTCCTGCATTCACTACCAGAGATAAATCTGATGTTTTCATCAGAAGATTCAGTTATGACAATTTGACCTCAAATTAAATAAATGTATACAAAACAAAATGTAATAGATTAGGTGAGTTTTCATTTCATACAGTTCTCAAACTTTCAAAATATGTTAATGATTAACTGTGGAATATTTAAAACTGTGACTTTTTCTCTAGCAAGTATGCAGCTTCAGTGTGACTTAACCAAGATACATGCCACAATTGGAAGCACGTTCACTATAACCTGCACCTACAAAACAACCCAGTTCCGATTTAACAAGAAGTACTGGTGTGCTGGAGACTCCAGAGCCTCGTGTGAGATTCTGATGGACACAGATGGATTCACACAAGCTGCGTACAGAACACGGGCTCAAATCATTGATGGCGTTTCTAGAGGCTTGATTATTAATGTAAGAGATCTAAAACTGGGCGACACTGGGACATATTGGGTGGCGATTGATAAAATCTATTCTGATATAATGACCAGGATCCAAGTTACAGTAACAAAAGGTAAGACTTTTTCTCATCCTGTGATGTATCCTAAACAAGATGCTCGGTTTATTGAATAATAATCTAATGTTTTTTTGTTTTGTTTTTTAATCTTGATGTTTGACAAAAGCAGAAATAGAATATCAATTTCTGTCATGATATCTCTCTTAGTGTTTGGATATGACAGTAATGGATATGACAAAGTTTTTATGTTTAATTTTGGTGCAAAAGTTCTGCTATTCTACTGCTGCTGTTGCAGTGTGTGTACGGGACTGGCTACTGCCAATTTATACACAAAACACACTACTGTGAACAAAACAAGCTGCTGCTGTACAATATAGCATACATGAATTACCTGTTGCAGATCTATACAGGTGGAGAGTTTCTGAAAGTACACATTGACAATGCTGACCAAATGCTTCAGCGAGCTCATTGGCTACTGATAAATCTGGAACCAATCAGCTGAGTCCTATAGGTAGACAATGATGTGATTGAGTCTAGAACCTATCACCCTGTGCCATCTAGAGTTTTGTGACAGAACTTTGTATTTATTTTCAGAGGCTGTTATGAAGCCAGACGTTTGGCCTCTCAGTTCCCTAGAGATGACATGCTGGGGACAACTAGTTGTGTTTCGCTGTAAGAGAGGAACGGATGTGCAGTACACTTGGTACAGAGTTGGACACCCAAACAACATCGTCCTGCACCATTCCCCTGATCTCCATCTCCATTGTTCAAACATCACTGAAGACAGCCAACTTTTCTGTGTGGCCTCTAATGATGTCAGCACCCAGAGTAGTGAATTTGTTTCTCTGCAAATCATTCAGCCTGCAGACAAGAACTGTGTTTATCTCATTTCATCAAAGGGTGAGTTTAACCTGTACATTGATTATATTGTAAGTTTTTATTACATTGTTCTCTAGAATTCTTGAGTCCGATTGGCCAGTCTCATCATTCAGTGGTCAGTTATTTTAGAAAATTTGCGGTCGACTGTCAACGCCATCCCAATTTGTCTTTTCTTTTCTTTTTTTATTAAGCAGGAAGGTCAGCCTGTCACAATTGTGAGTGTATGGATGAAGGCTCACGGGTAGAAGTAGTTAACTTAAGCGGTCTTTAATGAGAGTCAGGGACTAGAGGGCGCACTTGAGCAGGCTTGGGGACTAAAGGGTTCTTTGGAGCAGACTCTGAGATTAGAGGCGCCCCGGATGTTCATTCAGAGACTAGAGAGAGCTGGAGCTGAAATGTGGAAATGAGATTGAATTCATATGAATTATCCACCAATTCCTGAAAACAAAATAATTACCATGAGATTGTGTTGGCAACAGGCCACTTTTGTAGACTGCAGTGAAAATGACCTCAGAGTGCCTGTAATATTAATGTAGCTTCTGTATTATTTATGCCAATTGTTTTGTACAATGCAATTGTGTAATTTGTGGCATTTCTTAACTTTTTAATAATTTTTTACAGTATTGTTAAATATTGTGATATATTGTTTACATGGTTTTAAGATGTCTGACAAAAGGATGAACCTTGCTCTCTTGATTAGCTCTCTCTAGCTATGACTGCATAAAAAGCACAACATCATTCTCAACGTCCATCCAAACTACAGAGAGATTACTGAGCTCTGCAACAGTCTCTCAAGTCACATGGAGTGTAAGTGTACATAAGACAATGTAAGTTATACAAGAAAACTTATACTTCATTTCATAATTTAATTCCTGCCTTTATTCTATGGAACAAACTTATTGATAGTGCAACATTTGAATAATAATAAATTCAATGCATTTTCAACCATTGGCAACTCACAGCAATTCAGTACTAATGTTAGTATGTTAAAAGTCTGACAATCTTTGTGATCTTGTTCTATAGGTCTTGGTCTGGCTTACCACTATGGTATGAGTGTCTTCGCTGGCTTCTCTTCTCAGCTATGTTTACCATCTTATATATAGTTCACGCAAGCTCAAAATCTTCATCCAGAAGACTTAGGGCTCAAGTCCAACACCCCAAACACATCTGAATGAGAACCATGATCACATCCTCATTGCAAGTGTTTTTTTTTTCTTCCACGATGTACAGTTTCCATTCTTTTTACTTTATGCTGACTTCATGTCAAATTACTGTGCATGTCAGCACAGAATTTATATTTCTTGTTCTTATTATCCACAAGGCGTGCAATTAATTTAGCTCCAAACTACTTAATTCCATTCAAACTTGGTTCGATATTTCAGCTTTAGGTGTGCTGTCTTTATTAAAAGCATTGTCACAAAAAAAAAAAAATTACGTATCTGCTTTTATGTACTGACAGAAAATACCACAATGCTCACATTACACAAGTTGGCTATATTCTGATGTGCCCACCAACTCACTCAATGGCATTGAAAATTAAAGTGAAAGTGGCCCCTGGTATATTTCTTGTTTTAAAGCAGCTTTACAGAGATAACAGGACAATAATACAACAAAGTTTGTTTTGGCTGTATAGCCGCTCTAGAAGAGCATGCCAATCAATAATACTAAAGAATATTAAGTGTTAAGTCCCCAACTAAGCAAGCCAGAGGCGACAGTGGCAAGGAACCAAAACTCCAGCAGGTGACAGAATGAATGAAGAAGACCTTGGGTGATACCAGGCTCAATCAGTTCTCCTCTCGCCAGCCAACAAACAAACAGTGCATGATTATAATATAGACAACATTTCAGGGCATAAGTAAGATTGAGATTGGGACACAGTTTCTCTATTTAATGTCTCTGCAGACACTTCAGAGTTGTGTTGTGTTCATGTCGAGGTGCAGGTCCTTCATCTGACCTGGATACGGCCCGGATTCGGCTGACCACGATGACCTCGGGATAAACAGAGACTAATATCAGAGTAGCTGCCATTCTTCTTATGATGTAAGGAGAACATCAGGTGTTATAGTTCCAGCTGACCTAAATTATGCAGCCTAACAATCATTTTACATGATGTGAATTAAAAAGAAATGTAGAAGAAATGTAAAAAGAATAATGTAGAATGTGTTATGTGTATCCCAGGTTTAAGAGATGTGTTTTAGTGTAGATTTGAACTGTCAGTTTAGGTGCTAAATAGGAAATGGATCGACCGTCAGCAGTTGACTTTGATAGGTATTATCAACTGGCCAGAATTTTGGGTTTGCAATAGATGTGATGGACTATAATGTGTTAAGAGAACGCTCAAATACTTTGGAGTTAAACCATTGAATGCTTTGCAAGTAATTATCATGATTTTAAAATGTATACGGTGTTTAATGGGGAGCCAATGCAGTGTTGACAGTTCATACTGACACGCTCATACTTCCTTGTTCTGGTGAGAACTCGAGCTGCTACATTTTGGACCAGCTGGACCAGTATACCAAATATCAAAACTATGAACTATATTAAAGCTTACTAACATGGAACATGAAGCAATAGCTCATTAAACCAGTTAAATAAAAATAATTATTTTTAATTATTTAAAGCTGCAGTGCTGGCCGTTTACACAAGATAATAATTTAATTCCTGAAAAAAAGAGAGAACCCCTTGTATTTTTTAGCGGATCAGGTTGCCAGAGAGAGAGGGGGGATTTCCACTTGTCTACACCCATCCTGTACTGTTTTCGTGTTTTTACGAGCACTGAATACACAAATTCAGAAGGAGATACAGTGTGTGTGAGTAAAAATTACTTGTTTTTGCATTGTTGTCTGCATTCTTGAACCTCGTTATTCTTAGCATTACGTTTTAGAGATTGGACGTTATATTTCTGTGACTTTACACTAAGTAAACAAATTTAAATGTTCATTGGCCGAAATATAAAAATGCTGGTTGTTTTTGGTTGTTAAAAACATCTTTAATTAAAAAAGAACACTTTGAAGATGTTTTATAGGCTGTTGTCTCTTTTTTTTTAAGTTTAGAAAATGCGAAACCGAGAACCAAACCATATTCATTCGCATTAAATGACACCAGTCATCTTTTGGGGGAAAAAAAAGCTATTTTTTAGTTATGTTACATGGAGCGAATCACCCCTTGTGGACGCTAACAGCATGAGAATCAGCTGAACCCAAGAATCTCAACAAACTACGTGCATTGTTTTTTTTAGATTTGCACTTTCAACGCATATTAAGAGCTTGGGTGTTATCTTAGACAATACTCTATACGCTTTCAAAGCACACATTAACAATATTATTCGGACGGCTTATTGAACTCAGCTGCGCAACTAATTACGACAACTCCTAAGATGGAACACATTTATCCTGTTCTTCAACAACTGCACAGGTTTCCCGTTAAACAGCGGATTTAATTTTGCTTCTTGTTTACAAGACTATGCATAACCTACCCTTTTCATACGTATCTGACCTACTTCCAACACATACTCCCTCTCAAACTCTTGGGGAGTTGGCTGTAGCCTATCTCTTTAGTTCTTCCTCTCACTTGGTTTCTATGGGATCTAGAGCTTTAAGCAACACTGCTACTCACTTGTTGAACTTGCTTCCACTCCCTATTTTTAGGGAGGGGAAAGCGCGTTATTTGCTTTTTTGTTGTTTTTTAATTGTTGCTTGTATTTTTTTCTGCATTTAAGGTGCCCTTGAGTGTCATGTAAATAAAATGTATTATTTTTATTAATATTAAATGACTCTTGGACTATTTTAGGGAGGTTCACCAATATCCAGAGACTATGGGATTTAAGTTGCAGTATTTCTGTGCTTCTGCCTTTTTCCTCTGTCTAATGAAGGCTGGGAAAGTCAGAGGTGAGGTTAATACTCATTGTTGTTCCATTTTTTTTGGTTCACCAATATCCAGAGACTATGGGATTTAAGTTGCAGTATTTCTGTGCTTCTGCCTTTTTCCTCTGTCTAATGAAGGCTGGGAAAGTCAGAGGTGAGGTTAATACTCATTGTTGTTCCATTTTTTTTGGCTGTTATTATTGTATTTGCAAATAGAATGACATGCTTCGGTATTTTACCAAGATTTAATTTTAAGGACAATCTAATATTGGGAAATGCATCAATCTGAAATTGTCTACAGTACAAAAAAAATGTAATTTGAAGGAACAGAAAAGTATTACTTTATTAATAAAATGTTATACCCAAAATTATTTTATAAGGAGAACATGACTTATCACACAGCAAAAGGCTCCACAAAATGTCAGGTACACATTTAATCACAGACAATTTTAAGATAAACAGTAGTATGTATAACAAATATTAAATGCAGGTATAGTGAGACGCGTTTTGTTAAATGTGTAATTTAGATACCTAGATGTTTTTTTCTTCTTCTTCTCTTTATTTCTTTTGTTAACTTTAAGGTCTAAGGTCCATCTATAATATTTCAATTTCAACACAGTTAAATTAATGTGTTACCTGTAATTGCAAGATAGATGGCAATAAATATTTTGAGATCTTTTCAGGTAAAATGGGCCATCCCTGATTTATCAAAAATTATCCTGTATCTTAATTAAAAACACATGATTTATAAACAAATTATCAAACAAACATATTCAACAATATTTAGCCTGCACTGTAAAAAAAGTAAGGTACCTGATTGCCTTAAAATGTTAAGTTCGTTGGAATTACTACAATGAAGGAGGTTGGTTCAATTACATTAATTAAAATTAAAAACATTAAACCACATTAATTATCTAAATTGATCTGAAAAAAATAAAATATGAATTATGATATGATACAAATGATAACAGTGTAGGCTATGAGCAAAATTCAAATGAGTCAAAACAACTGATAGAACATGTTGTGATAACATTAGATTTGATTAAATCAGAATATTCAAAAATCAGAACACGGATGAAAATGTACAATATATTAAACAGGGTGCTATTACACATGCAATAACAAATAGGCTAACACAAGTTGAATAAGTGGAACAGTAAAAAAAATGATGAATTTGAACTTAAACTGTGCATAATAAACCAAGCAATCTTATTCATGAATTCTTTGAAAATTACTTGCTGTTGGGTTTTTTTACACTTGAATCAGATGTGAATTGACTTCAAAGCACTACACAGCACCAGATGTCACATTGAAGATGAGTAGTTTTCAATTTACTGGAATTTACAGTGGTGGTTAAATTAATCTCCACCAACAGAAATATCATGTGAAATCTAGGCTGTCAAGAACACACAAAAAGATGATATTACATTGATTTAATCTGGAGAGCAGAATGGTGATATAAGAATGGCAAAAACAGTGATATAACTGTATTAGCACTCGATTAACTAAGTTTCTGTTATCACCAGTGTTGTCTAAAATCTACTTTATTTTCATTACTTGAGAGTCCAAAAGTTTTCAAATCTTGTAAAAAGTTATACTGTATGAGCGACATATGAAGAAGCATTGTGATTTAATTTCAAAGGCACCAAGTCAGTTGTTACCAAAAATGAAGCTAGAGTAGTGGTGCATATAATGATGATGATGATGATTACTATAATGCATATGTTTCGTGTTTATCTCCACAGCACAGTGTACATTGCCTTCTTTTGAATCAAAGAATGTCATTCCTTCCGGTTCTCAATCTTGGACTCCAAGTTTCCCAGATGGATCCACCTTAACATTTGAGTGTATGACTGGACATAAACCAATAAACTCAAGAGCATCTAAATCTGTTACTTGTAATAAAACCCAGTGGACAGAACTGCAGTTAGAATGCACAAGTACGTACTGTCAATAAATGTGTTTGAGCAACCTACATTTGTAAATTACACTAAAGTGCCTTTTAATTTTTAAAGAAATAAAACCCTCATTTAGATGTGTGAAGGATGTACAGTATAGAGCAACAAGTCATTAAATAGAATAGAGTATGTGAAGAGCTCAATAAGTCAATATCTTTTTAATACTTTACAGGAAAATCTTGTGGAAGTCCTCCAGAATTTGATAATGGGCGTTATGAAAAGGAAGGAATTTTATTTGGCGACAAAATTACAGCAGTTTGTAACAAAGGGTAAGTGAAAGTCCGCTGCTTTGTGCTGGTTTAACCGTGTGTATCTAGATTTAGAAACATTGGGTCGGTAAGATGATGATCTTTTCTTTCAGATATATATTAGCTGGACAGATGAAAGACAGATGGTGCCGAAGTGACGGATGGGATGGAAGAGAGCCTGAATGTAAAGGTGAAGTTTTTTTCTTTTCTTTTTCCCCCTTAAATTTGAATGGAATAAGATATTGAAGAGCAAACATTTATCAGAATCATATATGAGGAGTTTAAACAATTGTTGTGTTGTTCACATTGAAAATGAGTGTTCATTCTCCAGAACTTTTTTCTCTTTAGTGGTGAAATGTGAAGCACCTCCAGCCATAGAAAATGGACAGCTTGAAGATGTGCCAAATTCCAGTTATAATTATTTAGATGCCGTGTCCTACAAATGTAACTCTGGGTTCAGTCTTATTGGAACTTCAACACTTTCCTGTTCAGAGGATGGGACTTTTAAACCAAATCCACCAACATGTTTGGGTAAGTTGTGGATAAAATGCCAGTCAAGAGTAAAAGTTTTATTTATGTTCTCTTGTTGGGGATATATGCGAGTGGCTTGTTCCTAACAAAAAGTGGAATTTGGGGGGAGTGGGGGTGAGTAAAAAGCAATATATAGGAGAATAGTTCACGTGAGTCATGGACTGGCAACAGAACTAAATATGTTAATTGTGATAAATGTCAATAAGTCAATATCTTTTTTCAATATTTTACAGGAAAATCCTGTGGAAGTCCTCCAGATTTTGCTAATGGGCATTATGAAACATACAAAATTACAGCGGTTTGTGACAAAGGGTAAGTGAAAGTCCTCTACTTTGTGCTGGTTTAACCATGTGTATCTAGATTTAGAAACATTGGGTCGGTAAGATGATGATCTTTTCTTTCAGATATATATTAGCTGGACAGGAGAAAGACAGATGGTGCCGAAGTGACGGATGGGATGGTAGAGATCCTGTCTGTGAACGTGAGTTTTTTGTTTGTTTTTGTTTTCCTTAAATTTGAATGGAATAAGACATTGAAGAGCAAACATTTATTTGGAATCATATATGATGAGTATAAACAATTGTTGTGTTGTTCACTTTGAAAATGAGTGTTCATTCTCCAGAACTTTTTTCTCTTTAGCGGTGAAATGTAAAGCACCTCCAGCCATAGAAAATGGACAGCTTGAAGATGAGCCTTTTCCCAGTTATAATTATTTAGATGGCGTGTCCTACAGATGTAACCCTGGGTTCGATCTTATTGGAACTTCAACACTTTCCTGTTCTGAGGATGGGACTTTTAAACCAGATCCCCCAAAATGTTGGGGTAAGTTAGTTAAAATTCTTGTTGAGATGAAAATGAGTTGTGAATTTCTTTTCTTTTTTTGTTGAAAATGTTTGGTGATTAAAGTAAAATGATTTTATAAAAATATAAATTTTGAAGAATGTGGTTACCGAACAGTTGATGGGCCCTGAGGTGAGTAAGATGGGGTCGAGGGACGTGGGAGCGTCACGAGAGCCGATGGCGTGATTGAGCTCTACCTGTGAGCTGCCAGTATCATATCTCACGGAGGAGTGGAGGCATAAAAGGCTCAGCCTTTTGAGCAGTTATGATTATTTACAGGTTGTGTCTTAAAAATATAACAGTGGAACTTCAAAACTTCAATGTTCTGAGGATGGGACTTTTAAAACAGAATTTACTATTTTTTTTCTGCTAAAATGTTTAGTGATTTAAACTCTTAATGTTAACAAAAAGTACTCATATAAACTAACATGAGTTAAGACTGGTAAATGTAAGTTGATTCAAGAGCAATAATACTATTTAGTAAATGTCTAGAAGCTAACGGTAACACTTTTACTGAGTAAACTATACAAGCAGTTTAATGAATATTAGCGTTCCCTTTTTGTGAGTGTCATGCAAGCACAAGTTTTGTGTACATGTAAATTAGGAAAAACACTGGGCCGAAACCTGACTATGTTTGATAGTCTAGACTAAACCAAATTATTATGCGTCCATGTTTTTTCACATATACTTTTTCCTTAGAGAAATAAACCCCACCAAACCCCAAGAGTTGTGCATCAATGTAAGGACCACTTGAAGATCTTGAGGAGTTCATCTACTGAAGGGTCAGATTTTTGAATCTACTACCACTTCAATATATATATTTTGTGGGATTTGTGATGAGGGATCTATAATCAAGTTATTGATTTATAATTTGAGTTTTTTAATGATGACTTCAAATATATGTACACTTCAGTCTGTTGCTTAAGTAACCAGTCTGTTTAAAGCTTTTTCTTTTCTATATTCAAACACTAGAGAATGAAGATGAATATTGTCTGAAACTCTCACTGAGAGAAAGAACATGTTATCAGTTTAAGATTATTTTTTAGAGCCACAGCTTGAGCAAGCTGTGTATCCTGTGTATCTGTATGTGCATTAATGTGCTCTGTTACAGATCAGTAGTGGTGAGATGGAATGACTTGTTTTCCTCAACAAGCTGGTGCCTAGAAATGCAGTTCTGTGACCCAGAATATCTCCATGTACCTAAATCCAGGGTTCGAACTTTGGCATTGTGATGGATTGAGATATGCTTCTAACTATCTGCTGTTGTGTGGAAAATTACAAGTTTTATCTATGTTTCCTTCTTAGCTAATCAGAATCATTTAACCTTAAGTAATGACGTAGTTAGTAGCTTCGTTTGGAGTATAATTACTGTAACAATGTGGTTGTAAGCAGGGCAGCCTACAAACTCTTTGTGAGACTCGATGCTGGCTGATGAAACTACAAACTATCTTCAGTAAAAAAAAATTCAACTGACTGCATTTCTGACTCCTGGTCTTTCATTCATCAAATCTAGTCCTTGGTTCTTAACTGTACATTCCCCTACACTACCTTGGCAGTCTGTTGAGCAAGGACAATGCTGCAGCTAAGGACATTAAAGCAAGATTAGGTTCAGAAAAGTCCAGCCCAACTGGAAATCTGCACAGTACAGCCTCAGAACAAAGATTAGACTATACAATAGCAATGTCAAATCTGTTCTGCTGTATGGGTCAGAATGTTGGTGTGTCATTAAGAGACACACGAAGATGATTGAGGTATTCCACAGCAATTGCCTAAGGAGATTTGCAACATCTTCTGTCCAGAGAGGATCTCAAATTCTGAGTTATATAAGACGACAAACTCACACAGTGTGGTGATAGAAATCAAACATTGTTGGATGAAATGGCTTGGCCATATTTTTTGGATTGAACAGAACCACGTCCCAAAAGTTACTGTTACCACCTGGGAAAAGGAAGCCCAAAGACAACCTGGAGGAGGACTGTAGCAGTCAAACTAAAATTACTCCACTTATCATGGGCGAAGCACAACATATATACCAAGGATATAATATGATTGAAGCAGATTGTCACAGCCCTATGTTTCATAGGAAACTATGAGCCATAAGTAAGCTTTAGATCCTCTGATAAGGGAAGATAGTGAGCATCAATGCTAGCTGGTTTTCACAGTGTATTGTGACAATTTTTATGGAGTGAACTTTTCAGTTCACTAGAAGGATTTTGTGATTGAGAAAGCCTTTAAAATAGCAAACTCTTTGATGAGTGCCATGACCTAACTAGGGAGCTGACTTGGACCCACCCCCTCTTTCCTTTCGTTCTTGCTGTCAAATCCTGTTCAAACTTCCTCACATTCAACCTTGAATAAACACTTAGTCTGCTTATCTTTTTAATCCGGAAGCTGTTTTCAATGACACATTCATGTGAGCTATTCAGTGTAGGGAATGTATTAATGGGTAGGAACCATTTTCCCCTATAAATTGTTTCTAAGGTCTCTCAATGGTAAACTTACTGTTTTAAAACAGCTGGTTCTTTTTATGATTGGCTTATAGTAGTCCTACTACTACTGTAGGTGCATTTGATGCCACGTCATCATCTTTACACCATCTTTTTCACCATTTATTATATTGAAAATATACACGGGTACACTGGCAAAGTACATTTTATATGTAATCTTACATCTAGTTCCGCTAATACACACATTTTTATTTTTATAACAGTAAAGCTCTTTAAAAGTTCTTCATTACAAGAAAGACTCATATAATGTTGTCATAATAACACAAGCGTTTATTATTAGGAAATGGCCATTATAAGTAGAGCTCTTGAAACAAAGTCATTATTCCCATATAGTTTCTCATTATTATTACTTGCAGAATAATGTTTTATTCAAGTGTGACAGAAGTAAACCATAAACCCCATGTTGTTAAATTTAGAGACATTAATAGACCTTTTTCAGAGCTGTTTCATCAGCAAAATAATTCAAAACACATTGATAGTGCAAACCACAGATAAGATGTATATCTGTTCTTGACAGTCTCGCTTTCATTCCGTTAAAAATCGAGGTTGGTGCGGCTGTATTTTAGGATAACCTTTGATAATGAGTAATGCTGGGAAGTATTCCGCGTTCCGCCCACAATTGTTTAGACGGGGAAATTACTTCATAAGAACCAACTTCTCCATGCTCGAACGTCCTGAAAGATAAACGGGCTTTACATGACTGTGAATCAAACACGGGACATCGAGAAACCTCCTAAACACCTTAAGGTAAGACTGCTTAAAACATCAATTCATTTCCACTTTTCAGAGTAGCTAGGCCTAATCCTACCACAATGTCCTCGCCGCTCGAAAATATGTTATAACGAACAAAAAAAAAAGTATTTTATTGAAATAATTTTGATATAGCATAATTTGATGTTGTATGAACTCATTTGTTTTGTTATGTTATGTTATGTGCGTCGGGTTTGGGCTGACATTACGTGAAAGGAAGTGCAGTTGTTATTACGCCCTTCCTGCGCGTTGACTCAGTCTTTAAATGTGTCGATCAACATATAACAAGTCGAAGGATTCTTCTTTCTTGGTTGGTTAACTAAACCTATTTTTATGCGTTCGTTCAAAGCATCTGCTTGTTGTCTTTTAATAGCACGACGCTTATAACTAACCCCGTCTTGCTTGTAATGCTAACGGCTAACATAAACAGGTTTTGCTCGTGTGAATCTGTTTTGTTGTACTGAATGGTAGTTTTGAGAATACAAAATGCGTATCATAAAAGTCATTTCTGTATGCCGTGACGCTAAAATGTCTGTTTTGGTTCAGGAAAGGAATAGCATTGGTCTTGATTAGCGCTGACATTCGCCGACTTAAACAAGATGGGACGCAAAGAGCTGTGTCTCAGTGTTGCTCTCCTGCTGCTACTTGTGATCAGTAAACATGTCCGAGGTGAGTGATTATATTTTATTTTTATTTAACCCATATTTTACCAGGAATAATCCCATTGAGATAAAAAATCACTTCTACCAGGGAGTACTGGCCAAAAAATATCTGTCTGTTGATCTATCTAATTTAAACTCTGTCTGTCTCTCTCTCCCTCTCATTTAAACTCGATTTATTGTGTTCTCGATTATAAAAAAAGGGGGGGGGGGGGGGGGGGGGTGTGACATCAGACTCTATGACAAAGTAAATGTGAAATTCATATGCCACACAGTGGACTATATAGTGCATAAGTATTTAACTTTGTACACAACATGAAACAGGCAAGATTATGCCAGCTCCTTATGCCAGATCATTAATCCTCCTAGCTCCTTATGCCATGGCTAGATCATATCCTGCTTTTATGATGCCATGAGTCAATGGGAGTAACTTTCATTGAACTGTGAACAATCCGATACGGGCAATAAACTGGTAAGAACTAGGTGACATTATTCTCCTTGCCCGTCTACCATCTAACATCAAAAGCTGGCACGTGTAGTCCCTCCCCTTCTTCAAGATTATTCAAACGGGCCCCTGAACAGTTATCAGGAATAATGTTGTGGTCAATGAAACCGAAGGCTTCCAGTTTATCTGAGTTTAAATTGTGCCTTAACTCATCTTTTCTCCCTCGCATTTGTTGACGTATAATATGTAATTATTTGAGGGTTTTGTGTATATGCAGTTTTTTATGCATGTATATACATGTGTGTTTATGTGGATGTGTCTACGGTTGACTGTGTCTCTTTGCCTCTGCCTCTCAGTTTTTGTTTTTGGCTGTTTCTATTTTGTTTTGTTTTCTATTTTCTATTTTTTATTTCTTATTTTATTGTTTTCTTTTATACTTTATGTACAATTTTCTTTCAACCTGTTGTACAGCACTTTGGTTGGCCTTTGGCCATTTTGAAATGTGCTCTATAAATAAACCAAACTTGAAACTAACTAAAATGACAACGTGTACAAAACAGTGACAGAGTGCTCCAATTCAGAAAGTTCCTTTTTATTTTTACCTAACTGTCAAGATGAGATGCTGTTGCTTGACTCATTTCTATTTTTTTCTTTTTGTTGTAGTTATTCTAATAATTGTAAAATATAAAATAGAGTAAGTTTATTAGTAATGTTATATTCTTAATTGTGACCAAACTGTCTATTTACAACAGTGGCTCATTCAGTGATCGCCTTTGGCTTGACTGCAGGAAGCCAAACAATCAAGATTTTTAAAACTCTTTTGATTAATCAAAGATACTGTCATTTCAATATTACATCATTTGTCATAATAAACCAACCAATCGTAGGGTGAGTAAAAGTCAATATATAGGAGAATGGTTCATGAGAACCAGTTGTCAGATCCTATGCAGAGCAGCATAAGAGCACCTCTGTTAATCGATCACCACATTGCAATTCTAATTCTCAGTCACTATGTGATGATATGGTAACATATTACACTGCTGATTAATGCACATTTATTTAAAGTAAAAGTTCTTTGCCTAAATTGCATTTTCTTATTAGACATAACACAGGCTTTACTCCCTCCAAACATAAACTGTCACTGTTTCCATCACTGCCACTTCCTGACCACACACAAAATTAAATGCGTTCACCCAAGCAAAAGCTGGCCACATGGGTTTGTCATATCTCACACACATCCTGGTTAACTGTTTTTAATAAATCATTCCCAATGGCAGTCTACTTCTCTTTCCTTCCTTTTTTTTGTTTTTAATTTTCTTATTTCTCTCTGACCATTTTGATTCCATTGCTGCTTAAACAAGTGAATCCCAGAACCAGCTTAAAGAGTCTAACCACGGCCTGATGAGAAATTAAGCTTTAATCATTTTAATATTTCCATTATGTTGTAATTTCTGTTAAGCTTGTGTAGAATGTTTTTGGAAAGCCATAGACAGCATTATTAAGCAACAATGTTTTTTTTTTTGTTCTTTGTGTTTTATATGATGAGTTCTTAGAGATACAAGTTGTTGAAGACGAATGTATGAGCGACGCACGTTTGTTTCGTTTTACCGTAAAATGAGATTAACACTTTAATGATTTATCTCTGCTTGACCCTCCCACAATTAATTCGGATTTTTTTTTTATTTATTACTTGCCCACCTGACTTGCATATTGTCAATAACTAAATTAGTATGTTTTAAATGAAACTTTTGTAATCCTAATGGTATTCCCATTTTTTTTTCTTTTTAAAAATTGTAACTGTAATCTGATGAACGTTCACATGTTTTGAAGTACCAGATTTTTGTATCCTGATTAACCCCATTACACGTATCCCGTTACTTCCCAACCCTATATGTTAATGCATATTTTCCAAGTGTTCCATCATTAATGGGAACATTGTTGGAAATTTCAGATTGCTCTGCGTCATTTTGTCAGCCAACAAAAGTTTTTCTATTTCCGAAACATTCTTGTAAACAATGCTGCTGGGGGTTTGAAGTGAGAAGGGGGATAAAGTGAGGCTTTAAATAGTCTCTCTGAAAAAAAGCTAAACCGATGTGAAGATGGAGAGTTTCTTATATAATTCATTATAGTGAATTTTTCATGGGATATTGTTCATTTAATTTGGAGAGAAGACTGCAAGAGCTTTCTGTCTGTTGTCTTGTTACAGTGCTAAAGTAAAATAAAATAATCTGAACGTGGTGAACCGTAAAGAGATTCTATTCCTGTCATGCCAATCTCCTAATGGATAAAACTAGAGCATGATGGAAAATTTACAGCTTATTCAGACAGTCTGAGAAATAAGGTTTATTATTAACGCAACTTTATGTGACTCGGTCCCTTTTGAGTGGCACGACTCTAAACCAGAAGTGCCATATATATTAAAATGGAGTAGGGTTTTTGTTTTTCACCCAAAAAAGGTGGATGACGTTACTATTCTGAGAATTGTGTAAAACTGTAATATAGTAACAGAAAAAGGCACTTTGTAAGTTCATTCACTCAACAAACACTACATGCATGTATAATCTAGTAATGTTGATACTATAAACTAATAATGCTTTGCAAACAGAAGAGTTAAAGCCTAAGGCTTGATGGTCATAGCATGCTGCTGCTGTACACAGAATTAACTGAAATCTTCACTGTAAACACGGCAAACGCGCATGACTTCCGTTTGCTTTTGGTCATGAAACGGATGTGCGACTCCAAAAATATTTAACTGCTTATATTGGTCTGCAACAATGTCGTCAGGTTCCAAGACCCAATGACATCAGGCCGTTATAATGCCGTACAGGCCAGCTCTTTTCTGGGTCCCTTATAATGCTGATTATTATAAGACTGATTTAATCATGATCTGAACTAGCAGATGTTTTTGTCCACATTTTCCAAACAATTATGTAACCTTAATGCATTTTGCAACAAAAACGGTGATATAACTGTATTAGCACTCGATTAACAAAGTTTCTGTTATCACCAGTGTTGTCTAAAATCTGCTTTATTTACAGTATTTGAGAGTCCAAAAGTCTTAAAATCTTGTAAAAATTCTACTGTGGTTTAATTTCACGTCTTCAAGCCATACTAATTTACATTTTTTTAAATAGATCGCTTTCTAGTCAGTTGTTAGCAAAAATTAAGCTAAAATAGTGTTTCATATGATGATGATGATGATACTGATGATTACTATAACGCATATGTTTTGTGTTTATCTCCACAGCACAGTGTACATTGCCTTCTTTTGGATCAAAGAATGTCATCCCTTCCGGTTCTCAATCTTCGTCTCAAAGTTTCCCAGATGGATCCACCTTAACATTTGAGTGTATGCCTGGATATAAACCAATAAACTCAAGAGCATCTAAATCTGTTACTTGTGAAAAAACCCAGTGGACAGAACTGCAGTTAGAATGCACAAGTACGTACTGTCAATAAATGTGTTTGAGCAACCTACATTTGTAAATTACACTAAAGTGCCTTTTAATTTTTAAAGAAATAAAACCCTCATTTAGATGTGTGAAGGATGTACAGTATAGAGCAACAAGTCATTAAATAGAATAGAGTATGTGAAGAGCTCAATAAGTCAATATCTTTTTAATACTTTACAGGAAAATCCTGTGGAAGTCCTCCAGATTTTGATAATGGGCGTTATGAAATCGAAGGAACTTTATTTGGCGACAAAATTACAGCAGTTTGTAACAAAGGGTAAGTGAAAGTCCGCTTCTTTGTGCTGGTTTAACCGTGTGTATCTAGATTTAGAAACATTGGTTTGGTAAGATGATGATCTTTTCTTTCAGATATATATTAGCTGGACAGATGAAAGACAGATGGTGCCGAAGTGACGGATGGGATGGTAGAGATCCTGAATGTGAAGGTGAAGTTTTTTTTCTTATTTTCTTTTTAAATTTGAATGGAATAAGACATTGAAGAGCAAACATTTATTTGGAGTCATATATGAGGAGTTTAAACAATTGTTGTGTTGTTCACTTTGAAAATGAGTGTTCATTCTCCAGAACTTTTTTCTCTTTAGTGGTGAAATGTGAAGAACCTCGAGGCATAGAAAATGGACAGCTTGAAGATGTGCCAAATTCCAGTTATAATTATTTAGATGCCGTGTCCTACAAATGTAACTCTGGGTTCAGTCTTATTGGAACTTCAACTCTTTCCTGTTCTGAGGATGGGACTTTTAAACCAGATCCACCAACATGTTTCAGTAAGTTGCGGTTAAAATACCAGTTGAGATGAAAATTAAGTTTTATTTATTTTCTTCTATTGATTAATAAAAGGTTTAATTATTATAAAAGTTAATTTACCTAAACTCTTCTCTTTTTTCAGAGGGGTGTCCAGCGCTTGTCGTTCCAAACACATTACAAAGAATCGAGGGAAAATCACCCCCCTACGAACTGAACAACTTTATAGGTTACAAATGTGTAGATGGCTATACAATGAAAGGAGAAAATCGTATTGTGTGTACAGAAAAGGGATGGAGCCCTGAACTACCAAGATGCATTGGTAAGACTAAAATTATTTTATTAATGCATGACTGCACACTCTTTTATCTCCTAGTAATGTAATTTTGTTTAAATGAGTAGCTCACCCAAAATGAAAATTCCCATGTACTTGCTTTTCAATTAAGAAAGTCTTAGTGAGCTGTAAGTCTAACTGACAATCATACTTGGAGGACTACATTGGGAGTGGACGGCGTACACGGTTTTACCGTTGCTGCAGGTGGGAGTGAACGGTCAAAAACAACAAAGGAGTCAAAAAATGTAGTTCACACAGTCGATTCATAATGTTCTCTTCCTCCATAGCAATCTGTAGTAAGCTTGGCCAACTGATTTATTTCATTCAAATAAATGCGCAACATAAAACACAATGCCTAGAAATCCTCAAATGTCAGCAAATTTTGTTTGCCACAGTCTCATGTACACGCAGTTGAGCACAGATTTTTGTTCAATAAACGTACATTAAATTGTATATCCTTTATCCCTGAGCATCATATATATATATATATATATATATATATATATATATATATATATATATATATATATATATATATATATATATATATATATATATATATATATATATATATAGTAACCCAGGGTGAGCTGCTGAAGATGCAGTGGGAATTTGCCCACAAATACCTAAATAATTTTACAACAGCCAATACAGAGGGACAAAACAGGTTTTGCTAAATGATGCTGGTTTTGGCAGTTATGTAAGGGAGAGCACACACTTTATTAGTTCATCTGAATTGTTAAAAAATCTTAAATTTTATATTTTAAAAAGTGAGAATCTATTTATAACAAAATGCTGCGTTTTTTATTTATCAAATAAGATACTGCACAGCAGAACTGTGTAAATGGATTACATGGGTGAGAAAAGGGCTGTACAATGGGAAAAAAATTATAATATATTTTTATATTTAGTATACAATATTAATATATTTCTGTTCAAGTTAAACCAGACTTTTATTTTGATTTTGTCTTGAAGCTCTTTTGGTTTCAGTGTGTATTTGATGGTAGTTTTTGTCAAATGAAATGGTAAAAAGTTAATGAAGGGACTCCCAAAGCTGCTCTGGAGGTGAAGTTCATATCTTCAGATATTGAGACACAGATGTTTAAAACACAGTGAACATCTCAGGTGTTTGTGCAGTAAACAAAACTGCAGATTCAGAACATGCAAACGTATTATGGACATGCACTGACTGGCGGTGAGTGATTAATTTCTGCGGTGTGACGTGCTGTTAAATAAATCAATGTTCTTTCATTCGCAATCCCCTTATTGCCGACTGGCACATCACTCATTTTCACATGCCTTTGTGTGTTCTGGTGTCACATGGTGGTGACGCAACTTGTCAAGTTTTTTTTGATGCAGGGACTGTGCATGCTTGAGGGTTATTCATGCAACCAAACTTGAGTGGTTTCATGTCCAGGGGTTTCATTTTAATGCATTTCAGTGAAACTATTGAGTGTTGTAGATACATATAGTTTTATTGCCCATAAGTGTGATGTACAATAAACTTCATGAAACTATTAGTAAAGATTAGTAATGTTCATGATTAGTAAAGTTTTGGCCATCATTCAGACGAGATCCGTTACAACAGGCTTGTGCTAATTGTGGATAAAAGCAAGATGACAGTATGTTATATCTGTAATTAAACTACCTGATCTATCTCCATGTATTATAGCATATATTCTCATTGTCCAACTCTGGTTTAAACTGAACACAGTTTGTGACGTTTTCAGTGCGTGAGATTGTCCTGTTTTGTTGTCTGTATGAGCTCTTGAAGCTTCACCCTCTTCTTGAAAAGTCAGGGATCATCAGCTCATTTGCATTTAAAGCCCCACGCATAAAAAAATGCATGTTTTGCTCCTCTTTTTTTCTTTTTCTTTCTTCTCTCTCCCGAGTTTATATATGTTAAAAAAAAGGCATCCAATGTCCACTTTAACAGTTGATAGTATTTTAGAAGTCTTATTTAAAAAAAAACGGACAATATGTTTGTCATGTGGTGCATTACTTTTATCATATGGTTCGTTTAGTTAAATTCATTATTTAATTTCTGCTATTCTGAAAGTTTAGCGTAGAGATGACAATTTCTGTTACTATAATTATGAATTAAAAATTGTGTAAAGTTTTTCATAATTTGTACAAGCTGTGTGGATGGGAGTTGAGACACACGTTGCAGATGCAAGTGGGAAAGGAACGCGTATTGGGGGAGCGAGCGGTAATGCTCAGAAATTCAGTGGGAACAGGATTAGCAGTCAGGGCTCTGTATTAAATTCAAGTAAAATACATGGGGAAATGAGTAATGCTGACTAAAATATCACTGGATCTGTTAATGGAGTTTTTCCATCAAATTACTAATTCATATTACTATTGCTTTTCTCCACAGGACCCTGTAGCCGGCCTGCTTTTGGAGAAAATGTCGTTTTAACAAATGAATTCCGCTCACGACAAAGTTTCCCACATGAATTGACCGTAACATTTGAGTGCGTCCCTGGATATGAGCCAGTTGACTCGAGTGTGTCCAGATCCATTACCTGTGAAGAAACCAAGTGGACAGAACTGCGCTTTACTTGCAAAGGTAAGTACTGCCATTAAATGTGCTGTTCCAGATCATTTAGTTTTTGTTCTTTTGTGAAACACAAAGGGAGATGTTTAGCAGGAAGTAAATAAGGGGTGAGACATGTGGAGCTTCAAATGAAAAAACGCCACCATAGACCATAAACACCCATATAACTTCAGCAAAATATTTCAGATCATGCCATCACTCAGATCACTCTCTGCCGTGAAAGTAAGCATGTTGAACATTTTGATAGACCAGGATGTTTTCAGTGAGTTATGCTTTCAAGTTGAATTGCACAGCACTAAAAGGATGGTTTCAGAAGATTTGGAATATGGACCATAAGATGTCTATTTTAATTTTAAAATGCTTTTATCTACTTTTTATTTTATTTGCTGTTAGTAATAGTAGAGTTAACCGTTCACTTCAAATGAAATGTTTGTACGGACACAAAAAACGCATATAGGTAGATGGATATATATATAGGTAGTGTGTATAAAATCAAAGTGGTGTATCTCTAAACATGAGGATAAGTACTATCCACATATATTAACACATTTCTGTATGTCACAAGATGGCACAGATCGTTTCTGTAAAGGTGAGGTGTTTTGTTTTTTTAAATTTGACTGAAATATGACATTGAAGAGCACACTCTATCAATGCACACTTTTTTTTTCTTTCTCATTAGTGAAGACATGTAAGGCACCTCCACCCATAGAAAATGGACTGTTAAAAGATCAGCCTTTGGACCATTATAATTATTTAGATGGCGTGTCCTACGTATGTTACCCTGGGTTCGAGCTTATTGGAATTTCAACACTTTCCTGTTCTGAGGATGGGACTTTTAAACCACATCCTCCAAAATGTTTGGGTATGTTGTAGTTAAAACTCCTCTCAAGGGATGAAAATTAACTTTTTCTTTTTTTACTTGAGTAAATGATTTGAGTAAACCATTTAATAATTTTTATATTACATGTCTGACTCTCAGCCCAGCATACAACCACAACTGCCTCGGTAGTAACATCCAAGGGTGTGCCTAAATATGAGGGTATTGTCCTCTTTGGATTGTTTAGAAAATGTTATTTTTGTTTATTGACGCTTGGATTAAATTCATGCCTTTTAGTGCAAAAGGAATTTTTAGTTACATCCCCATGAAGTTTCATGGATCTCTGAAGAAAGCCTTTGAAAGTTTCTTCTCTCTCTTATTTTAAGCAAATAAGAATTATATTTTTGATATGTTGTTGTCTTGGACTCCTATTTCTAATTTCCTAACCTAGTGTGTTACATGTTTGACTCTCAGCCCTCCGTACAACCACAACTCCCACGACAATCAAGCCTGCACCTAAAGATAATGGTATTGTGCTCTGACTCTATACTCCATTATAAAAAAATGTTTATGCACATTTATAATGGCCCTGCTTTAAAGAGATGAGGTGTATATCCAGAAAGAGAGCTAAGAAACTTTCTGTTGTATCACTAATTATGAGAAAATAGTTGCCTAAAATTTTGGACAATTTTTTAGCAGGCTTGCAATTTTCAGGGATGTGATTACAAAATTCTCAATGCATCTTATTTTTATTATTTTAAAATATTTTGGAGAATTAAAGTACAGCTGTATGTATCCTCTAAAGTCATAGACACACAAATTTGTATCTACTCTGATCTGCCATTAGAAATCTGGTGTAGTAATATCAAAAGGTAGTAGGAGTAGGTGTAAATTTGCTTTAATTTGCGTTGCGTTTGAGTACAGATGTTTTCACCAACAAATCATGATTCCCCAATAACAATTTAGGGAAAAACGTAGGAACAACTGAAACCGTATGTACACGAAAATCACATACACTTCGTGGCCTTTATAAAGACGCAACTCTTTACCCTTTGTTTATATCATAGCAACTACATAAACTTTTAATTAGAACTGATAATAGAAAACACAACTACAAAATAATAAAACATACTTAAAAGTTGTGATCCATAAACCACAGATTTTCGGAACCATTTCAGAAGAAGCCTTTGTGTCTCGCCTGCATTGTACTCTCTTAGGTTCTGGAAGCTGTTCTTCGTAAAATGTGCATGACATATAAACATTGGGGTTATAATGTGTAACATTGGACTACAACGCATTTTGTGAAGTCAAATGAGTCATTCGTTGTAGTTCTTGGAAAGAGGATTCTGTTAAATAAAACATCTCCCTTTGGATTGAACTTTTTGTATTCAAATAACAACATTACTGACTAACTAACTAACTAAAGTTGTCAAAAAGTGAAAACCCATAATGATGTTTAATGGTATCTGTTTGATGAGAGGGAGGACTAGCTGTAAACGAAAGATGGCATGGAAAGCCCTTACATTGAGATGGATTGGGCATGTTTTTTATTAATATTAAACACTTCTGACACACTGTTGCTTAAGGTCAATTTGGATGAGGTTATTGGTGCTCAAATTATTTCATAATTGGATTAATTTCCCTCACCTCTACTAAAATGAGCCCAAATCAGCTTTAGTTATCAGTGGAACTCTCTGTATCATTGTCAAATTAACATCTACTAACTACAGTTTAAGAATAAATAATTGTGTAGCATTTTATGATATTAGCACTTGTACTATTTATTCGTTTATACTTTTTTTTTTATTATATTGGCCATTCCTTAATGATTTTACATGGCTAATAGTCAGTTCTACTGCAGAAAGTTTCTTGTTTCTCTCTCTAACCACATCTTAATGTTAACACTTTTATAGTCAAACTGTTTGGAGAACACTCAGTTTTAACGATGATGCCTCTGATTTTTACACACCATAACTATTTAAACGCTTTGTCTAATAATGCATTGCTACGCTATATCTTTCCTGTCTACCACATTATTATTATTTTTATTTTTTTTACTTCATCTAAGTTTTCCATCTATTTGTAATTGTCTTAAACTCTCACACACCACTTCCTAATCTAGTTATTTTTATTCCACAGGTGGCGACGCAGCTCCACCATTCAGTACAACATGTAAGTGTCTTTAAGTTCAGTGTTTAAATTTTTACTATATTATTCAATAAAGAGCTTAAAGAGTTCCTATTGAAACTGGTGGATTAAAATGTGATAACTTTTGTATTCCTGTAAATTCATTTTTGTATCTTTTTACACATTTAAATGTTTGCGCATGTCGGCTCAGAGGTTGTCCACTGTAGAAAATTCCAAAAACCTCAGCGTTTCTGAGCAAAACATTTCATAGTTCTGGTTGGCCATTGTACCTTGCATTTAAATTTACATACAAGTTATGATTAAATGTTTTAATTTTCTCTGTTTTCAGACATTGTATTGATAGTAATTGCTGTATTGGTTGTTGGTAAGTCTCAGTCTACGTTATTCAGCAGATAAGCTACGCCTACAAAATCCCAGTTATAAAAAAAGTCATAATTGTTGTTCATTATTTATCATCGTTGTTTCATTCCTTATTTAAATTGCTTGCCCCTTTTTGGTGTAGAAGTTAAATTAATTAATATAGTGTAAAATACCGGTCAGATCTTTAGAAAAAATAAAATCCAGTACTTTTCCAAACCTGTAGAGTCACTTTGCTAGCCAGGTTTGACCTAGGATCATAACGCTGGCTGTTTCTTTGATTCAGCTGGGGTTATTACTAGGGACCAACCAAATTCACGATTTCACGGCCGTGACATTTACCGTGAAATCTGCCACTTTCCGTGAAAACACCCAACAAGCGTGAAATAGTGAAATTTTTATTGAAGATAAATATTTTTACTGATAAAGAGTATACCAGGAGCAGATGATCGTAGCGTCTTAGCCGAGTTTGCAGCCCTCTAAACAGCAGCATAAGAAGTTCCGCCGGATACGAGTATAACAGCATTCTGGCGTTCGCACAGCAGTCGGTTTCCTCTGCTGAGCCGGCTGCATTACGCTACCTTTCTGTACCAACGAACAGCGTTGACGCGGAGAGAAGCGTCAGCCAGTACACAAACGCACCGCAGCGACAGAATATGACAGTAACCACGTTGGTCGGCCAAGTTTTGTCCATGAAAAACTGTAAACTATTTCATTGTCACATGGTATTGCGGAGTGTGTGGCTACGTGCGTTGTAGTAGTATTTTGTTTCCTTTTTGTTTTTTAATACAGTTTAACAGTCGAAAAGTGGTATTTTAGAATACAAACAGCGGGTGTGACAGCAGATGGACTGATTGCAGTGATTGGTGCCAAAAAAAATTGTACCCGTGAATTTTTTGGTAATCGAGTGTTTTTTTTAAAAACCTTCCGTGAAATTGCGAGTTTTTACCCGTGAATTTGGTTGGTCCCTAGTTATTACAAATGCAGACATTGCTTAAAAGAGTGGGAGAGTTCAAATAACATCCTCCCGCTAAGCAGCATTATTGATAATTAACTCATTTTTGGTAAATTGTACTATGTTTTAAGTTTGTGACAAAATTAGTTTTGTTTATTTTTATGTAGGATTAGAAACTGTATTAATCTTTTTCTGTTTGAATCATGGATAGTCATTTGTAATTCTTACAATTTTTCTCTTTTTAGTGATTATCCTTCTTGTAATTCTCTACAAGAAGCATCGGTAAGTTATCTGCATTTTCTTAGTTGCTCTTTGCTTATGGGGTTTTTTCGTCTGTTGTTCTTAATTATATTGGGTAATATGAACACTTTGCATTTAGATTCATAAAACGGGTGGTTTTCCATGGGAAATGGAGATGCTTTTGAGGTCAAGGTTTAATAAACCCCGCTGTTCAGTCATGCACATGCAGACCATCACCAGACTTTTGGGTGGGAGCTCAAAACTTCAAAAAACTTCAAAAAATCTTTCAAAAAACATGAACTGCTTCCATGAAGCATTGTGAACATTGTGACATAATTGAATTGGTATCTCTCCACTATTATGCTGTGAATATTGCGTTGTTCAATACACTTGAGAATCAGGTAATTGGAACAACTTCAAACCTTCATAATTTATACATGATATATTTTACTGTTTTGCAGACAAATGTCGTTTTCATAATGGGTTACTAAGGACCTGTTAAAACAATTCCCTCTACACTTGGCCACATAAAGGTCTCTAAAAAATGGATATAAATCCAATCTTCAGTTCTTTTTATAGTTCACCTCAACAACAACAACAGCAGCAGATATGAGCATCGTTTTATTCATCATCAGCTAATTTCAAGATCAAACACTGCAATAGGAGAAAGAAGTGCATCAGCACTGGTACATTATTTTAGTCTCTGTGCTTTAAATTAAGATAATTGTGTTTTAAGCTTCTGCAACTTGCTTTCATTTGCATGCCGGCTTGCTGAAGAGATGCTCAGCTACTCATCTGCAGCGATGCCCATAACACATTCTCACACGTTTATGTATTTTTAACAGCACCCCGCACCCCTATATAACCTGCACCCACCTGCAGGGTTTGTAAAATCTGGTATAACCCGTGGGAAAATATGGTATATATGTGGCTTCAACAACCAGAATCATTTACGCTTGTTTAGTTTGGAAATGTTCTCAGACCACCTCCTGATGAGGTTCGAGTGATCAGATTTAAATCTGGCTTGAAAGCGTTTCTGGGGGCATTAAACCACTCCTATATCCTCATATACTGTTCCCTAGATTGCTCTACTGCTATAGTTCACTTGAGTGAGTTAATGAAAACGAGTGAGCGAATTTGGAAACCGGAACGGCTACCACTTTTGCATCGTTTGCGGTTTGATAATCATTTGAAACTTGGCACACTGGCAGCTCCAGTAGTAAGGTGAAAATATTTATCTTGAACTCTGTCATGGCAATCAGCATATAAACCTTCTTTTAAAAAAATTATTAAATTAATTTAATCCTGTATTATGTTGTTGCCACATTGGTCCAGCGGTTTAGAAAATGGATGGATGGATGAATCACCTCACAGTGCATTGACTAGTCTGTAACCGTGGTGTACACTCAGTTGTACCCTCATTCTTGCGATGCATTATGGAATTGAATTAGTGCACTCCGCTATGTTTTTGAACACCACTACAAATGGCCGTCCTTTCAAATGGTTATTTAAGGTTATAGGGGCAATTTCAGACACAGCCCTGGTCTTTTCAGTATCTGATAGCTATCCGCTCATGAAGTGACCAGATATAAACGGGCTTCAAGTCAGTAGTTTTTTAATGTTCTTGTGTCAGTTATGTCATTCACAGCCACAGTACTTCATGAGCAGTTCATTTTTTCATGAGCAATTAAGTGCACACTGGTACTCTTATCAAATCAAATGTGTATATACTCGACTCGCGCTTCTATATAAATGTAATGCATATATATATATATATATATATATATATATATATATGGTAATATAAATGAGACAATATGAATTCTGACATAAATCATGGATGTGTGTATATCTCTCAAACCTCAAAATGCTTCATTATGCATACATTCTCATGAAAAAGGGTTCCCATGGAAATTGCTTTTGGTGGAAGGGTTTTTGGAAGCTTGTTTCAATCACAGAATAAAAAAGGGTAATTGCAACTTTTGTTGCCTTTTTTTCTCTCTCGCAAATGCAAATCATATCTCAGTTGATTCATTTATTTATTTTTTCAACAGTAACTTTGTTACTGAGAAGAAGTGTGAGAGGAAAAAGACTGAATTGCCTTTTTTTTCTGTTCCATGACAGAAGCAAGCTTCCATCGTTTTCTGTGTTTGGTTATGGGGTCAGGTCTTGTAAGTGGGTGCTGGATTGATGTTAAATATGCCCAGCTTATTTAGTCATGCACATACAGACCATTATTGGACTTTTGGATTGCAGGTCAAAACATGAATATTCTCATAAGGTGGCAACTAGAAATGAAGAGGGAGAGTTATAACACCCTCACATACATGGTAAGGACAATAGGAACAACTTTCTAATTAATGTTTCTCCTTCCTTCTCTTTGTTACTCAGTGGACAGTCAAAGTTTCTGAGCATCATACATGCTTCACTATGGATGGTTATATTTTGGGATCGATGGGTTTCTGACATCATAAATCTAAAAGTTTAAGTTCTTCCTCATGATCATGCATTTAGCATATCCATACGCATTTAGGGCTGTTGATGAATGTATGAGTATATTTTAGATGCTTTGCTTATGTTTTCTTCTAGCTTTTACCTGGTCTTGATAATTGGATTATATGCATGCAACTGCCTGCCTGTCACCGAGCATGCACAACAATGAGTTTCTTTTCCGTTAATGCGACCTTAACCCAACGTGTGACACACAATTACATTTCTTGAAATATAAACCTCTCTATTGTGACAATAACTGTAAAAATTGTACATTACACAAGCGCTTTTGTCACCAGGACCAGATGACGGTGTCGCAACTGGATCTCACCTCACGCTAGTACTTACCAGTTTTCATAAAAGCGTGCATTATTCTATCACTTTTTGTGAATGAATCTCTATCATATTCTTTTACAGGTCTTCAAATGATGCAAAGTGAAAGCCAAGCGAATCGTCCTGCAAATATGTATCGCTCATACAAGCACTTCCCAGAATCCCGCAAGAGGCTGATTTCTCTCTGCAAATTTCTCCATAATCAGACAAGTTGTTTTGCAGTAGTTAACTTTACCACATTATTATCTGAAACCCATCTGTCTTCACACAGAGTAAGTTCACTTTTATAAAGTGTTTACTTATTTCTAAATTGATTTTTAAATGCTGTAGATATTCTTCACTTTTTTTTCATCCTGAGAACACTGAAATTTGCTCTTGAAATGCACTGACTGACTGTCCTTCTCTTTAATTTTGTTGTTGGCTACATTTAGCGTTATTTAAAAAAGAATATTTGAATTCATGATTATTCCATATTTGTTGAAGCGATATCATTTAAAAAACCAAGAGTTGTACTGCTTCAAGCTTTGTTTCAATGCTCACTTTTTTCTCTTTTTGATAAAATAGCAATTGTGAATGGGTTAACCCACTATCGAATGTGCAGTGCAGGTTTTGATCACTCTACTTAAAGTGCCTTTCCACTATCTTTAGGTTTTTTTTGTTGTGCAGGTTCAAATTTCATTACTAATGCTTTGCTGTTATTCTCGATTGCAGAGCTATAAAGATAACAAGAGATTTCTGCCCTGTTTAATGTAATTTACTTTTGCCTTATTTATAATTACAGAATTTTCCACAATTCCTAAGGCCCAAATATATATAGGTGTATACTTAATTTTTTGCTAATTTATTATTGTCTTGGATTGTGGTTGAGCAAGAATCCTAAAAGAAAGTTTTAAAAAACTGTTTTTTAATGGTGTCATTTATTTACACCATTTTTTTTGTGGTCAAGTTCAGTTAATGTTCAACTATTTCTGTAAAAATGGTAAAATAGTTAAATTAATTTTTTTTTTATTTAAAATAAAAAAATTAGATTTTTTTTATTTTGACTATTTAACTATTTTTGTCCTGCTTGAAATGTGAAAGATTTTAAAAGTAAAGAGGATTTTTTTTCTTTTTTTGTGATTGATTGTAATGATTAGGAAAAATGGTTCTTTCATATTACAAATGCAGGAAAACAAAAACTCTAATCAAATCCAAATCATTCTGTTCTGTGTCTTGAAACTTCACCAAGCTGGCTGGAGCTCTGGATGCTCTCAAAATAAAAGCTTCAGAATCACACAACCAAAGACTTGGTTCAGCTTTCTTTGAACTTAATGTTTAGGTCACTGCTGAGCCAGGAACAAATCAAGAGCAGACGTCTTAACTTACAAGTGTTACATTTTCAGTCATTTTTATTCTAATTTAACTTCTTGGATTCAGCAAAAGTGTGTTTGTGACAAATGTGTAATGTTGTAAAATTACATTGTGCATGACCAATTGCTTCATGATTAATGTTTTATACTGCAAAATTCAACCAGTATAGTAACAAATCGGCTGCTTTATGTATCTGGCATACAGCTGCTAATAAACATTCAGTCACCATATTCAATGTTTTGTAATAATTTAATCATTCATCTAGAGACAAGAACATTTGTAACATGTTGCAACACTATACTCTGGAATACGCAATGCCCAAACAAATCGTAAAGTAAGTGTTATAATTTACATTAATCCCACTGAACCACATCTAAACTATACCATCTGTAGTCAGTTCAGTTAAATTTACATTTGGTTGCACACGGTGCTCTAAAATTCAGACGGTATATTGCATTACTCTATGTAAACCTGTTCATTTTTATATATTTTTTTACACAATTTTAGCAATCTCATGTTTCAAACATTGTGTACAATAAGAATGACTACTGGATTGTTTGGCACTTTTATTAGTCTAATAACCAATAAAACATTTTAGCTTAATGGCTTATTATTTAGCACTTTTCATTTTCCAAGCAGTGGCTGGTTTGTCTTAGGCACTTCAATTGCATATTTATGATTCAATATTAGCAAATCTTAAACGTACAACTTTACAAACATACAAATCTGGCACAATGTGAGAAATAAACCTACAGTTTTGAAAGAAGAGTTGAAAAAAAAAGTAGTCTTAAAGATAACAGTGCAAGTTACTGTAATGCAAAATCTGTAGACAGGGAAACATGCACTGTGGACTGAAATGTGCGTGTAACACTTTGGTAAGACGTTATAAACGGTTCAATTCAATTAAATTAGTTGTTGCATTACGTATCTGATGATAATTAATGAGCAATTTACATAAATTATTAATCTGGATCAACAAGCAATTTAACACATTAATCCATGTTCACCAGTAACACAATGTTAATTTACACAACTAATTTTAATTTGTAATAAATTATAAATATACATATTAAAAAAGATGCTCATTGTTATACCATGTTAGTTATTGCATAATAAATCCTAGTCAATGTATTGAACCATATTATAAAGTATTATCAAAGTTTTAAATGCATTAAACATGTAATGTAAGGAAGATTACAGATTTCAGCACTTTCAAAAAAGTTTTTTTTTTGCATTTGAATATGCATACTCTTAAAAACATTCAAATACTCATGCTAGGTCCAGACATTTCTGATTGACAACCACGTTAAGGGCTGGATGTTTTTAACAAATACAAATCAAGTATATTTTTACAGTTGGATATCACAGGGTTGTTTTTTTTTGGCTCATTCACTTTGAGGCACTGAAATCGCTGGCCCTTTTGGATCATCAAAGCGGTCCATGGTGTGAATCTGCATGATCATGTGCAAGCCATAGGTAAGAATGAGGATCATGAGCAGGGAGGTCAGCAGGCCCATCCAAATCCCTGGAGTGAAGAATCCTGCACAATCGCTGGCATACGAGAACACTTCACCAGTAACGTTGAATCCTTGGATCTGTTGCAAACAAATGATGCATCAATCAGCTGCAGTACATGGAGCACTGCAATTCACGTGATGTCACATCCTGAAACGAGGCTTTCCTCCACTGCCAACCAGTCATTTTTACCAAGTACTTACATTAAAAGAGCACTTTTAACAGACACCTTACTGAATGTGGAGGCAAACAGATGAACCCAGAATATACACGCTACGCACGGTTTCATTAAGCGTTTTCCATAGAAAACCATTACAAAGAAAATGCTTTTAGTGCATTGCATTCTATTATAGGTTCGTCTGCTCACCTATATCGTGAGTTAGATTTTTAATAACACTTTTATTCAAATTAAGCATTTCTAGTGATTGAAGTGTGCAAATTTGGATTAAAAGTGGCAAAGTATTGTTGACATTTTCGTTTTTCTTCTTGCGAGATTTGATTTAAATATCTGTGGCTTGAAACAGATTAAAAAAATGACGACTATTCTGTGAATGTTTTGCCCTCCAGGTCTCTGCGCCAGTCATGTGACTGAAAACCATGAGCAGTAATGAAAATACCTGAAAGTCAGTGAAGATCAGCTTCCAATGGGTAGCATTGTCTGTAGAATTGCGAGGCACCAGCAGGGGGCTCTGAACGCTGCTTACGTTCTGGCAATGAAAAGAATACTCTGCAGGAGCGTAGATACCGCCACTGGCGTTGAAGATCGCCCTCTGTCCGTCATACTCCAGCACCACCTGCTCCATGACTGTCCAGTTGCGAGCAGACACGGGAAAGAAGATCTTGCGCATAGAGAAGCTTTAGGGAAGTATTAAAAAATTAAAATTAAGTGTTTTTTTTTTCCTCTCTCTCTATCTTCAAGACAGCATTCACATATCCAACAACGGCATTGAATCCGGTTCGTGAAAACCACAAGTGATCCACGTCAGTGACCGTTAAATACTCACATAAGCTGGAGGGATTGGAAATTCAGAACGTTTTGGAAATTCAGGACGAGTCTGAAAAACAAAAATGAAAGAATTAAAGTAGTGAATAACATTGAAATGTATACTTATTTCTGTTTGATAATGCTTCTGACCTCGACAGCGTTTCATTGCAAACTGAACCAGTCGTGTCAGCAGACCCATTAAAAAGGTCTTTTCCCAAATCAACTTGGTTTCCAGAGTAGCTAGCGAGGAGCGTGTCGGCCCACAGCATGATGCAGGCTTTCCCCTCTGTGCCGTTGACGGTAACTGGAGCTTTCACAGACGGCTTTGGTGGTTCCTGAAGTAGCGATCGGCCCACAAAACTTGCTGCCATTACTGGGGTCTCCTCAATGACCTATAGACAACAAATAAATATACTGAAGCTGTCATGACCAGTGAAACAAAAGAGTTTTTCACACTGCACTTAACCCAAGGTTATCGACGTTCTAAACCCCGCTCCGGAGCTTTTGTGGTGACAAACATTTACAATCTGAAATTACGTTACGTCTAGATGCTTAGCAACTGATAGTCAATCGCATTCCTCATATTCACATGCTCTTGATAGTCGCTGAAACACAGGTTGTTAAACAATAGATTCAGCTTTTGAATCAAATCGTAAACACAGGTTTTAGGAGTTTACAGTATGAAACGACAGTTTATGAATGCCTAGGATTAATTGGTAGCCCTGGATAAATTATGAGCAGTGTGAAACGTGAGGCAAAATAACCCAGGATTCTGTTTATCTGGGGTTTGCAATGACCCAGAACTAACCCTTTCAACTGTAAAAAGCCCTAACGTGTGAGAGAACAAACAGAAAAACTGCAGTTCATTCTGACTTTTTTTTTCCTTGTGATGTTCCTCGTTTGGATGAAAGGGCCAACGAAATGAATGAATGTAAATGTAATGACTTACTCTAGAGGGCTTGAGGCCGGTGTATACAGCAGTGTAAGGCACATCCTGAGACTTGAACATGTTAAGGACCTTTCCAATGATCTCATCTAAAAGAAAAAGAAAAAAAAGTGTACCAGATGTATACATGTATATATAGAGAGTCAAAAAAAGGAAATGTAACTACTCACCATTTTTCAAAAGCAATTCCTTTGATTGAGCCCTGATATTCAAACAAAGCAAAGTCAAAGTGTTATTTCAGAATTATTAATTTACTATTGTATAACTTATTAAAATAAAGACTATTATAAATATTAATGAGTTATGTTTGTATTTTTATATATATATATATATATATATATATATATATATATATATATATATATATATATATATATATATATATATATATATATATATATATATATATATATATATATATATATATATATATATATATATATATATATACACACACACATACACACACACATACATACATATCTACGTATATTTCTATAAATATTTTGTTTTAATTTATTTTATTTCGGTTTTAATTTTAGTACTGAAAATTAGTTTTGAAAAAATTGCTTTGGCATCCAACTTAAAATAATACAATTTACAATATACTTTATTTTATTTCAGCTTTAGTTCAATTAACTATTCATTTTACGTTTTAATTAATAACAAAACTGCAAACAGAACAAAGAAGGGAAGTTAACATGACTGAAATTCAGAGTGCCTTGCACTGCATTCAAACATTAACCAATTCCTTCATTTTACAGCATTTCTTTTGCTGCGTAGCTCTGAAACACTAAATGACATTGCATAATATTAGAAAATATTCTTTGAAAAATGTTGTCAGTATTGAGTGCCTGTGTTGCAGAAGGTTCCACAGAAGGGAAAATGTGAAAGTGTAAATAATTAATTGGTTAAGAAGACAAACACTTTTGCGTGACACAGTGTATGTAATATAAACAGCAGTGCAGAACATCTAACCCAGCAGTGTAAGGGAGGTGGACAGCCAGCAGTGACGGCTGTGCAGTGTCCAGCTTGATTTCCTTTAGGGTGCTTGGGTTGATGTGAACCGCTGGGACACCCAGCTCTCCCTGGAAGAGTTCCAGGACTGAATCTGATGCAGACCAATCCAGGGCTGGCAACACCAGAGGACTGGAGGACGTCTGAAGTGCTGACTTGAATACCAAGAGAGAACATTTGAAAAGAAAGTTAGAGAAAAATCTAGACACGATATCCTTTGAGGATTGAAAAAATAAAGAGCAAACCCACCTCCACGTTTAAAAAGACACTGTCTTGCTTGTTCCCAAAAACTCCACCATACATGGTGAAGTCATCTATACTTAGCTATATTGTGGAAAGAGCAGGCAAAAAGAGTCAATTGTCACAGTGAGTGCATAAATGTATTCAATTTAAGTATTATATATATATATATATATATATATATATATATATATATATATATATATATATATATATATATATATATATATATATATATATGCTATTATACTTTTTATTCATATAATAAAATTTATTTTTCGTTTTAATTTCATTTTAGTATCAGTCATTTTGTTGTGTGCTTTTGCCATGGTGATCACTCACTCTTGTTTAATATAGCATTAATGCAAAAGAAACCTTGTCATGTCAGTGCACATATAATCACAACTGTACTGTAATGAAATAATGGCATGTCCAAGGGAAGATGGATGGGGAAGTAAGATTGTGGCTCAAAGTCACACTATACTGACGAGTCCAGTAACTACGAGAGTAAAAATATCAGTGTTAAAGGAGGAAGCTGCTTTACTAATATTTCCACAATGTAAAATGCTGTAAAGTGTTTTTATATTTCCACTTCATCAGGTTCTCACAAACACTAAACGTTCTTATTGATGTCAGAAACATACTTTTTCTTTAAAGGATGCCATGCAAAATTACTTTTAAGGGGCATTTTTATAACACACAGACATATATCATTATATGTCTCATTGTATAATATATATAATCTCATTATATTTCAAACAATTAAAACAGCCATATAGATAGATAATACTGTATTATAAGACTAATCAAATATCATATAGCAGAAAACAAACCACATGAATGCAGTAGGGTGGCATTGTGTCCCTCCAAATTTTAAACACATGAAGCATTTTTACCTTATCTTGTAAGAAGAGCAGCACGTTGTGAGGAGCTGTGGATAAGGCAGATTTCAGATAAGACACCAGCTGCCCACCAGACACAGCCTGACCAGCTGCTGGTTGAGCCAGATGTGGCATCCTGTAGCTGAATTGACAAAGATAGTATTCAGTTAGCAAACCTCCTCAACAGAAATGACTTGAAACTTGTTCAACCTCTACCAAGCGCTTTCCAATTTGTAGACACTAGCGAGTCACTGTTCGCTGATTCATCTGCCCCAATATATAAGAAAAGCACAAAAGTCTTCTGGAGTCATGTGTGAAAGCAATATTCAAGAGACAAACGTCTCACGTACCCATCACTGGTCCACATTAGCAGAGGCACTTGAGCACAACAGCTATACATCGAGAAGATAAATAATAAAACTGAAGTGAAGGCCATTGTCGAGAAACTACTACGCCGCAGTCCTACTTCCGTCATTATGGAAGAGAGTCACGTGAACTTCAGAGCGCTGATGGTCATGTGACTGTTTTCCCCTCTTCGATCATGTGATTCTCTTCTGACTCGATTCATTCTCGCCCTGAAAAGCGCGCAGGCGCAAGACACAGCGTCGCTACTCTGAACATCATATCAATAAACTATGTTTCGTATTACTCGCTGGGGCATCGTTTTTGGAAAATAAAAAAGTCCAACCGCTGTACAACATTGTTAATTAAAAACGCAGCCATAATAATAACAACGATATAGTTAGACTATTACAAACGTGTAAAAATTGATTTCAATTCTTTCTATCTATCTATCTATCTATCTATCTATCTATCTATCTATCTATCTATCTATCTATCTATCTATCTATCTATCTATCTATCTATCTATCTTTCTATCTATCTATCTATCTGTCTGTCTGTCACTCTATCAATCTATCTGTCTATCTGTCTGTCTATCTATCTATCTATCTATCTATCTATCTATCTATCTATCTATCTATCTATCTATCTATCTATCTATCTATCTATCTATCTATCTATCTATCTATCTATCTATCTTTCTATCTATCTATCTATCTTTCTATCTATCTATCTATCTATCTGTCTGTCTGTCTATCTATCTATCTATCTATCTATCTATCTATCTATCTATCTATCTGTCTGTCTGTCACTCTATCAATCTATCTGTCTGTCTGTCTATCTATCTATCTATCTATCTATCTATCTATCTATCTATCTATCTGTCTATCTGTCTGTCACTATATCTATCTATCTATCTATTTATCTATCTATCTGTCTGTCTGTCTATCTATCTATCTATCTATCTATCTATCTATCTATCTATCTATCTATCTATCTATCTATCTATCTATCTTTCTATCTATCTATCTATCTTTCTATCTATCTATCTATCTATCTATCTGTCTGTCTATCTATCTATCTATCTATCTATCTATCTATCTATCTATCTATCTATCTATCTATCTGTCTGTCTGTCACTCTATCAATCTATCTGTCTGTCTGTCTATCTATCTATCTATCTATCTATCTATCTATCTATCTATCTATCTATCTGTCTATCTGTCTGTCACTATATCTATCTATCTATCTATTTATCTATCTATCTGTCTGTCTGTCTATCTATCTATCTATCTTTCTATCTATCTATCTATCTATCTATCTATCTATCTATCTTTCTATCTATCTATCTATCTGTCTGTCTGTCACTCTATCAATCTATCTGTCTGTCTGTCTATCTATCTATCTATCTATCTATCTGTCTGTCTGTCACTCTATCAATCTATCTGTCTGTCTGTCTATCTATCTATCTATCTATCTATCTATCTATCTGTCTATCTGTCTGTCACTATATCTATCTATCTATCTATCTATCTATTTATCTATCTATCTATCTGTCTGTCTGTCTATCTATCTATCTATCTATCTATCTATCTATCTATCTATCTATTATTCTATCTATCTATCTATCTATCTATCTATCTATCTCTAAGAAAGATAAGCTGTAGTGCTCTATTGTACATTTTAAAACATAAGTTTGACCACTTTGTAAACTATTTGTATTATTTATCATAATGATTCAAGCGTTATCCCGTAGAAACAGTTATTCTAACTGAACAATTCCAATTAGGAATCAAACATTGTCGGCCCTCACTATTTTTCTCCTGGAGTGCAATAGGATGACACTGTAATTTCAGAAGCACTTTATTGGACTTAAATATTGACAGGCAGCCTCTGTCATGTGATCGCATTTTAATCAAGCATAGTTTAGTTATTAACAGATCACATATTACTATGCGCAGATAGTCTAAGCCAGTGTTTTTCCAACCTTTTTTGAGTCATGGTACATTTTTTCATTGAAAAAAATCACAAGGAACACTACCAACCAAAAATGTTAAAAAATGAAACTCTGTAGCCTATATTAACAATTTATAGTCATTCTTATCAAAGTGTATTGAATTGGAATCAAATAAACACAAACAATATAAAGTATTTTAGGATTAATTCGTAAAAAAAAAAAGTTTAGAAAAATTAGTTGAAATTCAATAATTTTCCACGGCACACCTGATGATCTCTCAAGGCACACAAGTGTTCCACGGCACAGTGGTCGAAAAACAGTGTTCTAAGCAATAAGAGCCCTCATCTTTATATCGGCAGCACTTTAATTCACGCGTTGAATAGAGGCTTCATCCTCAGCCTTGTTGGCGGAGGGATATCTGATTATGTGACTGCGCCCTTTGCCATTCAGCTGTAGAATGGGAAAAATGAAATTTAATAACTTAAGACTACCCAGGATGTGATTTATCGCTATTTTTTTTTGAAACACCTATATTTTGCCTGATTCGTAATAATGGGTTGGTTTTATTCAGAACAACATTGACCATCACCGTTTTGGGAGGTGCACTATATTATTCGGCGAATGTCTCAGCACCGCTGGAGCTCGTGCTGCGGTCAGGGCCATCTTTGGTTGTTCTCGCCGGTCGCGACTCGCACCACAGTCACTGAGCAATTGTGATACGTATCAAATTATTCGAGCGATAACTGTTTGCAAAGAGTTCGTTTTTTGTCGGTAGTGGGAAAACAGCCTGGTTCTGCATACATATTTTGTTGCATCAACACCGTTTTGCAGATTTTTTTTGCAGCGGAAATTTGGCTAAAGAAGGGAGATCCACTGTAATACAACATGGATGAGGAGTATGATGTTATCGTATTGGGCACCGGACTCACAGTGAGTAACGCATTCAGGTCACTGAGGATGACTCGCTCTCTTTGGAAACAGATGAAGATATTGTCGATTGATGCTCGGATGCTCGAGCTGTTTTCAGAGATGTGACTGTAGGAATAGATGCTTTGCGTTAGACTGAACCCGAGGGCCTATTGCTGACGCATCCTTTGGACCAGTGCTGTCTATGTGTGTGTAATGAGCCAGCATTTCTCGCAATTTCTACCTGTATACGAATGCAATCCATCTCAAATGCACCTTCCCTCGAATTGTCAAAGGCAAAGAGACTGCATTATTATATTGACATAAAAGCGGTTATTAAAAAGTAATGACTGATCCTCGTCTCAGTGTCTGCTTCTAAGGAGTGGCATCAGGTATCCCATTTGCTCATGCGTCGAAATAGGGGAAATATGTGTTTATTGCAGTTATTTATTGCAGATATTTCGTCTTTGAAGCTGTACTGTGCCTAACTGATGTTAGTTCATTGGTTGCCTGTAATTCATCCGTTTTTTCTTGGGTTTAATGGATATTTGTTGTTATTGTTATAATTTAGTGGTCCTGTTTAACAGACAGGAACTTGATATTGGATACACACGTGCATTACTAATAATAAAAAGAACGAAAAAGCGGAAGTGTTTTTTAATCATACGTTTCTGTGTTTTAGAGGGCGGCTGATCTGGGCTGCGGCTCGTCGCTCGGTGTAGGGCTGTTCGATTCGGCACCGACTCGTTCTTCTGGGTCGAATCTTTTCTGTGACTCTTAACTGAGGGGTTTCTCGTTAATACTCGAAGAATAGTATACATTTTTAAAATACGTATTGGAAATATGTTTCCGACTTGATTATATGATTGTTTTTTTTTTCAGCACACAAACAGTTGGATTTTAAAACAGCCGAGATGTAAACAATTTATAGTATTGTTTAATGCAAATATGTAAATAATCTATGATATTTAGTTTCTAAACGGTTTTTCATGGCTGGAACAAAGTGAACTGGAGCTGACAATTAAAATCCTCCCAATTTTATGAATTAGTCACGCTTGGATCTCAGAATGACGTATACGAATCATTGATGAATTCGTTTTTCGAAACGATTCATTACAACGAAATTTGTTCAAAAGAACCGATTCCTTCAAATGACTCGGACTTTCCATCACTAGTTGGGTGGGGTAACTCGCATCCTCAGTGTTCAACGCGGAAGTCAAGGCTAGAGACCTGCTCCCTTTTCAGCAGATGAATAGAAAAATATTGAAATATATATCAATCTCAGATTATTTCAACAGAATGATGCTTATTTCTGTAGGAATGTATTCTCTCTGGGATCATGTCTGTGAATGGGAAGAAAGTTTTGCATATGGACAGAAACCCATACTATGGTGGCGAAAGTTCCTCTATCACACCCCTGGAGGAGGTGAGGATGCTTCACTGTCACCACTGTCATTATTTCAATCTCATTTTACACACATTAACTATAACTGTGTTGTCTGAGAATAAAAGTATAATGGAAAAGAAGTATTTTAACATAACTTAATATTCAATATTAGTAGTAATATCTATATTCTTTGTAAATTTAAAAAAATAAAATATAAATATGTGCTTATTTTTTACAAATCTGTTGCTAGAGATCCTCTTCAAAGATATCATCTGATGTTCAAATGTTACATTTATCATTTTTTTATGCATGCATTCACATTTTACATGCTTTTTCTCAGCTCTATAAGAGATTTGGGATTTCAGACAGCCCCCCAGAGTCAATGGGCCGGGGAAGAGACTGGAATGTGGACCTTATTCCTAAATTCTTAATGGCCAATGGTAAAAATACTCTAGTAACATGATTGTTGGTGTGATAATATTCTTTAGATTGTTGTCCATTATTGTTAATTCATGCATTTCTGTAACAACATTCTGAATAATGAGGCTTAATCACATATTGTCATTGTTATCTTCATTAAGGTCAATTAGTTAAGATGCTTCTATACACTGAAGTGACCAGATATCTTGACTTCAAAGTGGTTGAGGGAAGCTTTGTGTATAAAGGGGGGAAAATCTACAAAGTGCCCTCTACTGAGACGGAGGCGCTGGCTTCAAGTAAGTACAGCTACACAGAAAACAAACTGCTCTGGAAACAATTGTTTACTCCGGTATTGCTAGTAAATTAGTAAATAATTGCAAAGGAAATGGCAAGTAACATACTCAAATAACAGAACATAGAAGTAGAATGACTGAAATAGTATTTTTTTTATCAAATATACTCAAATTATCTTTTATTTATAACTTAAAAAATTTGTGTAGCATTTTAATTGTGTAGCGTTTTAAATTTTTGATTATAAAAATGCTGATTTGTATAGTTGACACATGAAAAATGTGTTGATTAGACCTAATGGGAATGTTTGAGAAGAGACGTTTCCGGAAGTTCCTAGTTTTTGTGGCCAACTTTGATGAGAACGACCCCAAGACCTTTGAGGGCGTCGATCCCAAACTCACAACGATGGGAGAAGTGTACAAGAAGTTTGACTTGGGACAGGACGTCGTAGACTTCACGGGCCATGCCCTGGCCCTCTACAGGACAGACGAGTAAGTGTCGCCAGTGTTACAAAACCTCAGAGTGTATATAAGAGTCTTGTCCTTGCTCTTATTATAAAAAATATTATCTAAGGCAAGACATTAGAGGCATAACCATTGTTTTACAATATAAGTGTTTTACAACACTTAATTTATTTACATCTGAAGATTTCTGATCTTTTAAAGACTTTTTTTTCCCTATCTATATTTGGTAAGTTTTTACAGAGGGGTCCAATAATATATAATTTGCCTGACTTATTCAACATTTTATTCCTTTAAAAATGCGCTCCATCTGAAATCTCCATATAGTATAAAACAAAAAAGTTTGTCTGAAAACATAGTATTTGAAAAACAGTAGGCGAAAAGGCCCCAGAAGACCCACTACTTCTACCGAGATTCTGAAGTGTGCATTTGATGGACACTTTACTATCCCATGAGGCCACGGGAGAGGATTTATGAATGGAAGTAAAGCAACACTTGTAAGTCACATGACAGTAACAATATGGAGGATGTAGTACATTCAAATTTCATATATTCCACCCATATTCATACTATATAGAACATGCTTTTTTTACAGTCTCACGATAAATTTAATTGCAATTGTAGTACCTACTCAGTGCATGATTTCAGACGAAGTCCCCCTCCCCCGATTTATAGAGTGACATTAAAAAGATATATCCAAATTCCTAAGCAATGGTGGAAGTATGGTGATATCTATTTACTTTTTACCTGTTGCGTTTATGTAAATGTTTTGAATTGAATTCCTCCTAGGTACCTGGAGCAGCCGTGTCTGGAGACCATTAATAGGATCAAACTCTACAGTGAATCTCTGGCACGTTACGGGAAGAGCCCCTATCTGTACCCCCTATATGGATTGGGTGAGCTGCCTCAGGGGTTTGCCAGGTTAGTCTCTCCTCATGTAATTATGTGTTAAAGGTCACTGTGAAGCCTTTACATTATAATCATGGGCTTTTTGAACTTACAGGTTAAGTGCAATTTATGGAGGAACATACATGCTGAACAAACCAGTGGACGAGATAGTGATGGAGGGAGGACATGTGGTGGGCGTGAAATCAGAGGGAGAGGTACATTTCTTTTTTGTTTTTGAAGTGGGATATGACCATAAACTAAAAGCAAAAACAAAACAAAAAAAAGAAAAGGAAAAAAAGATGGACGACATGTCTTCACTTCCTTCCACTGTAGAAAAATAAAGCCAAAATGTCCCAGAAATGGCCGCTGCCATCTTGCGCTGATGACATCATTTGGAGCCAGAGTCTGTGCAGTTGCGATCGTGAGGTGGAGCCGCGGTATCAAGGTCCCGCCCATACTCCCGCAAACTCAATCGCAAGCAAAGCTGTCAATCATGACGTTACATCTCATTTTTATAGCATCAAATGACTAACTAAAACGAACATTTCAACATATATCAGCGTCATAAGAACTACCTAAAATGACAAAAAACATCTTTGAGGAAAAAAAATAATTTGAAGTGCAATTGTTTTTTTTACTTTGGCTCATGTCCCATTCGTTTACATGGAGAGGGCGGAGTTTATGACCTATACTGCAGCCACCCACCAGGGGGCGATCAAAACAGTTTTTGGGCTTCGATTTTCATGATGTGTGTGGCACACTTGGATGTAACTTGTTTTATTGAAGACGATAAAAATCAATTATTTATTATTACAAAGTGACAATGCGTGGATTTTCTTCAGAAACATTTGAAATGGAATTAATGGAATTGAATTTGATCTTCCAAGGTTGCCCGATGCAAACAGCTCATCTGTGACCCAAGCTACATCCCGGACCGTGTGCACAAAGTCGGCCAGGTGATCCGAGTCATCTGTGTCCTCAGCCATCCCATTAAAAACACTAATGATGCCAATTCCTGCCAGATCATCATCCCTCAGAACCAGGTTAACCGCAAATCAGGTTAGTGAAACCACTTGTTGATTCTTGTGGTATTTGTATGAAATATATCAGTTTCAGGAATATTTGCAGAGAATGAACCAAGATATACAATAATACCTCGAGATACGAGCATCTCTACATACGAGTATTCCAAGATACGAGCAAGCCTTCGGGCAGATTTTTGTTTCTAGGTAAGAGTAAATATTCGAGATACGAGCACGCATACTGACGCCGATGCCACGCACGTTCACTTCACATGTTCAATGACTTCTGTACGCATCACCTAGTTGATCGTAGTAGGTGATTTTCTCTCTGTTTTGAGCATTATTCTTCATAATAGCGATGAGTTCTAAGAAAGTGATTGGTAAGGATGGCAGTGAGAAGAAGAAATGCATGATGACCTTGGAAATGAAGCATGAAATTGTGGATAAATCTGAGCGAGGTGCCCACGTTAGTGATCTAGCAGCAGGAGCATCAGGAGGAACTGTGGACAGAGGAGTTGATCGAGCTGCAGATGATGAACATACGCAGGTGTTGCAAGAGCTCAGCAGTGGCGAGGAGGAGGAGGAGGGTGAACCGGGGGAAATAAACTCAACAAGTGACATTAAGGATGTGATGTGTACCAACAGCCTTCCTTCCTCCTCCGCACCTGCCACTACTGTCTGTAAAAACACATTTTATTTGATATAACACAAATCCTTATACTGTATACATGCACTATATTTGTTTGTATGTGTGTGTGTCTAAACCAATAAAAAACGTTTTTTTCCATTGTTACGGATTTGGAACAGATTAATTTGTTTTCTATTATTTCTTATGAAAAAACATGATTCTAGATATGAGCAATTCGAGTTACGAGCTCTGCCTTGGAACGGATTATGCTTGTATCTCGAGGGATTACTGTATATGCATTCAGATATGCACTACTGCGGAGACACCGCTAGAGGGTGCTGCTTACTTTCATTTAAAAAAACAAGCTGAACTGTGAAAGGTGTCATGAAAAGGTCATGTTTATTTTGTTATTTGCATCTAGATATCTATGTTTGTATGATCTCCTACGCCCATAATGTGGCGGCTATGGGGAAATACATTGCCATCGTAAGCACCACTGTGGAAACCTCTGATCCAGAAGCTGAAATCGAACCTGCTCTGGAACTCATTGAGCCCATTGACCAAAAGTCAGTTTACTTTGCTTTTCTATATATATATAAAATATACTATAATATAAAATTAATTTATATATATATATATATATATACTATAAAATCTAGTTTTATATCTAAAACAAAGTAACTAATAGTAAACTAATTGTAAATAATAGTAAATATCTTTTAATACAATAAAAATTTGACTATTAAGCATGTTTAATATATATATATATATATATATATGTATATATAGTGTTTTTATTAAATACACTTTTCCCTCCAGAAAAAAAACCCCACATATATTATTCAAAGCATAAATGCCATGATTTTCTAAATATTATTTTGTCATTTATTCAGGTTTGTGGCCATCAGTGACATGTATGAACCCACAGATGATGGTACAGACAGTCAGGTCAGTTTCACACGGTCCTATTTAAATATTCTTTATTAGATTTCTATATTTTTTGAATGCATTTATAAATTTTTTTGAATGAGCTTTTATTTTAGTTTGTTTGATTAACTGAAAATATATAAAAATATATTTATCTTTATTTTTATTTCAGTTTTAGTCATTTTATTACTTCAACAAATGCATTTTATTTCAGTAATATTTTGATTTATTTCAGCTAATGAAAACGATTTTAATAGTTTTAGATAACAGTAACAACACTGGATTTACAGTAACTTCTTGTACACTGCTTGGCATCCATCAGAAATATAACCAGTTTTGATGCCATTTCTCCAGATATTTGCGTCACGGTCCTACGATGCCACCACTCATTTCGAAACAACTTGTAACGACATCAAGGACATCTACAAGCGCATGACTGGCAGTGACTTCGACTTTGAGAACATGAAGCGTAAACAGAACGACGTCTTCGGCGAGGACGAGCAGTGAGGGGTGAAGAAATGACGGAGGAGTGGAGAGGCAATGGTCAGATGGAGGGCAGAGATGGGGCGGGCTGAACGGGATTTACTGGGCTGGGTTCAGAGGTCACGCAGAACAGAATCGACAATGCAACAAAGTTGTAAATCTCTTTCAATCAGCCTTATCTTTCCCAAAGTGCTCTTTGCTCATTGTCTCCACACCCCTCCGGTGTCTCTGCTCAGATACTTACAGTTCAGCACACAGACACACAAACGCTCTGTCGCTCACATTCCACAACTCTGCACTACAAAGTGGGCTCACACCAACATGCTACTTTAGATTCTTACACAAGCAGTATGCATCGTTTGCGCAAAATATCCTGTTGAAGTGAAACGCGTCTTTTTGTTTTCTGAATATTGTCTTTGACTGAAGCCCACGATTCCTTAAATATTGAAGGAGATTTAAAAACAATTTCTCAACTTTCGTGAAGTATCCCCAACTGTCCTCAGACTGTTAGATAGCATTCTGTCGTCACTTTGACATTTAACAGCTTCATGTGAACAGCAGCCTTCCTGTATTTTAGGAAAGTGTCACTGTCAAAAGTATAGTAAGATCATTAAGCGCTCGCCATTACACTACATTTTGGCACCTGGACAAAGGATGTAATATGATATTGATAGTAAAAGTTGTACGAAATTAATTCTGACTTTGCTACATCTAACGACATTCTCATATCACTACATTTCCTATCCCTGATCCTTCTGCTCTCATTGGTCTTTTAAGTTATTTAGTTCTTTTTTTATTATTATTATTATTGGTGGACAACTAAATTGAACGAGATGTATAATATGCAGTATAGAATTGAATTGTAAGCCATTAACTTGTAACTAGCATTACAATCTTTGTGCTGGCCTCACTTATTCTACATTCCTCATCCTCCTGCATTCATTTTGTTTGTAGTGAAAACTAATGTAATCGAATGCAAGTGTGTGCAAAAATGCATAATGGGTCGAACAGTTTGTTTGTTACTGGAAGTGAGTCTTAAGAATGTGGAAGCAACTCCCACAGCTGCAGAAGTAAATGATAATGTGAATTTAATGAGTATCAGATCTTTTGTTATTTGATCGTAGCCATATCCTGTTGGTATTCTGGCTTTTGTAAACCAGTCTGACTCCAGTCTACTATATACTACATACATGCTTTAACTTTCAGTTGTGATGAACACTATGCCTATCCCTGTGTACTGTAAAGATTCCCACTCCATCTTTGATTTCTCCTCCATTTTATCAGTGATTGACACATGTAGTCTCTGCATTTACACTTGGCTGTTTCAAACCACAAGACAAACTTAGTATTGAACTCTGACCGGTCATTTTCACTATTACTTATATCTTTAATCATGCTTGTTTTTGTTATAAAACGAGTTGAATTGCCATGAATAGTTATAGTAGACACTAGTCTGGACCTGATGATCATGGTGTGCTTTGAATTCCCAACCGTAAAGCTTTCAGTGTAAAAGCGTCGTCATGTTGTTTTCTATATTCGCCTTTGCTGAGAAAAAAAGCCTTTGACGGTAGTTTTTTCCCTCTTTATTTGTAATGGAAAAGGAGTATGACGGTTTTATTACATTCTTGAATTTTATTGGGCCAAAGTCACTTACGGCCTTATAGATTCACATAGAAGCGTACAGGTCTTGAAAACTCTTCCTTAGTGCACAAATTACATTGTGAATTAATGATAACTGGAATCACATAGAATCACGCTGCATTGCTATGTTTGTTATCTTTTGCACCTCTCCAGCATATTGTTGCATATGTTTGGATTAACTGTTTTTTACTGTATTTATTTTCATTTTGTCTTTCATTTTCAATGTTGAAACAACTAAACATCTTTAAAAAAACTGACACACAAACTCGATGATTTTAAGTTGTGAATTTCATCTCGTGTTTGAGCAGTCTTGTGCAACAAAAATAAATAAGAATAAAACAAATCTTTCTTTGGTTATGTTTGATTATTTGCATGTATGAACAGGACAAAATAAAGCATTCAATACTCATTACTAATGTAAAAATATTTTTAAATTACAATTCTGTTATATTATTTTAAATGGTGCATATATACACATACATATTTATGAAAATTAACTTCAATATTTGATGATTGTGAAATAGTTTTTGATCTTCATCTCATCCCAAGGCTAATATTTAATAATTGTATTACATTTGAAATGGTCAATTTCATGATAAAAGTGGACTGAAATACAAAAGTTTGGGGTTGGTAAGATTTTCAGCATCATAACTCACATGATCCCATAGAAATCATTCTAATCATGCTAAAATAATTAATACATTATTTTCAGAATCCTTAAAATGACAAAATATCAGGATTTATTTGAAATTTCATATCTTTTGTATCACAATAAATGTCTCTACTGTCTATTTTGATAAGTTGAATACATCTTTGCAGAATAAAAATTTCTTTAAAAAAATTGTTCAAACGCAAATATTTGGACCGATCAATACTTCAAAAATATTTTTCAATTCATCACAGTTGTGTGTATTCTTATTCTCTGTTTTAGCCCCAATCAGACGTTTTTTGCACTGTCAAATAGAACAAGTTCCAGTGTCTTTTCTGTACCTTTTGTAATTCCGTAGATACAGAAATATGGAATGAGTGTTATTTATTGGTGATCCACAACATAGCTCTCGTAGGACTGGCCCAGAAGTCTCTCTACATCCACCTTTGGCACTACCCAACATTGAGCTGAGTGAGGATTCCTGGACGAGTCCTTCAGATTCTTGTATTGTAGAGTGACAGGAAACTGCTCATCTCCCTTCTTTATCAAACCCATGGCAAGTGAAGTGTTCTTATTTGTTTGCGCATGATGGAAACCCGCTTGATCGGTCACCCTTACGACCTCTATATGGGTATGTTGAAATTGGCCTGGAAGTGGAAGACAATACCCAAACAAAATCCTCAGAAATTAGAAAATTAGTCTGAAAGCCCATTTGACACATCTCACTGAATAAGATTAAAAACAAAATGCTTTGTTACCTACCCAACAGCCCTTGAGTGAGGTGAGAGAGCCCCTTTCCATCGGCAATATAGAAGCCCAGGTGCTCCATTTGAAAGTATTTGGGTTGGTTGTAACGATGGAAGAGAATTAAGAAGTGCACACCAACTCCAAGCTCAACCAAACAGCTATGGTGCTCTTCAACCGTAATTCTCAAACTGTGTCGCTCCACAGATCCTCTCTGATTGGTGGGCAGCATCTCGATTTCCTTTCCTTCCACCTCCACTACCACCGAGTCCAGTGTTAATGTGATCATAACGGCACCTCCGGAAGCAGTGATAGAAATCCTGTCGAAGAATGTACGAGTACGATTCTTCATCCCCTCCTTAGAAGGAGCCATTATTAAATGCCCATCCACAATAATTCCTAATGGTGTAAGCGATAGAACAGGAATAAGAGACATCAATTATGTAGACTTTCTCAATAAAAACTCACTTAATGCATCTTGTTTAGTTTCCATAAAGACATTCAAGCTATGCATTGGATGAAAAAAATCCTAAAACCACCTTTGTCTGGGTCCTCAAGTAGCCGTAGAACGTCATCAGCCCTGCCATCAATGGTGAAACACAAGGTCTGATGCCGCTTTGGGAGCTGAACAACAAAATGTGGGTCTCCATCCACTTTTAGAGAAACAAAACACTGAAGTAAGTGAATCCTTATTCATTATTATCTTGCATTCATCTTCAAATGTGAAAAAATGGCTAAAGGAAGAAGGAACATTGAGCATTTCATGAAATGTTCAGTCCTGGAGTCGTACCTGATGAGGAGAAGACTCTAAATGAATTTAAACTGGGTGGTTTGTCTGGTTCTGTTGAAACAAATAAAGACATAAAATGTGCTGTTCCTGCTAAAAGCATTAAAAAAGTTCATAAATGTAGTTACACCATATTTATGAAGATTTATTATTGCATATGCAGTAGAGCAGGTTGTGAAATTATTATGAAATACTTACCAGCACTCTCACCACTTAAATCTGAAAAAAATGAACAAATTCAAAAACTGACATCCCTAGTAGCGGAAAAAAGTAGACTGAGCAGAATAACGTTTTTAACTCACATGACTCATAATGCATGTTGTAGTCATAGTCAGGGTCATTTGTTGTATCATAATCTGCAAAATAACATCATGATTATGCAGTTAGTGTTTATATTTTGTATTAGTGGCAAATTGATTTGCCTCTTTGTAGTTGAAAACATATTGCTTACCTTTAACAAGGTCAATATCTGTATGAAAGATCAAGAAACGCATGATCAGAATCTAGAATATTACCATTAATTAATTTTATTGTGACCATATATGTCCACTCGGCTTTATGGCTTAACGTGGATGTTCAGTTTAAAGGGGACTGTGAACGGCACAGGAAAACAGGAAGTGGAGAGCAAAATTTACCCAGTACTTTCATTATTCCGCCATTATTAAGTAGTCCCAGATTGTGTGTGTTTTTTTTAGGTGTAAAGTTCACAAAGAAAATGCAATGCAATACCCCTGTGCTATTTTAAAGGTTCCTCGTTTTGATTTGGAGGTATCCTACAATAGGTTTACATCCATCCAAGGTCAAAACCCCTCCTTTCAGATGACCCAGTCTCTTGTGATTGGTCTACTGCTTACAGCGCATATTGCCAACGAAGATCATAGGCTGGAATTATGCAAATTTGTTACATTGTTACATAGGTATGTAACAGGAATTGAGACTGTATTTGCTGGCAACTCATACTGGCGAATCGATTCTTTCTTTGCAGAGATTGTAGCTTCACAAACATATTACAAGCTATATTAGCTATATTAAAAGGTCATTTTCTAAAAACCATTATAGGACCACTGTAAAAAAATAGTGTCTAAGCCCGCACGGTGAAGAACAGAGTATTAAAAATGGATTGTATTACCTTTTCTCTGAATCTGGATGGAGGAAGACACATCTGATGGACACAGAAAAATGGATAATAAAGGTCCAAAACAAAATGACTATTACATTCAGTGGCAAAGGCATTTTGGTTATTAATTTGTAGTGTGTGTGACATTCAATGAATACAAAACTACAAAACATCTGCAAAAGTGAGGCTATGTGAGATGTCAGCTTCTGCTCCGTAGAAGGAACTCACCCAGAAAACGAGAAGCTTCCCACAACTTTGGAGCATCTGTCATTCCTGGCATGGGCAGAAAAGTAGGAGCCATCAGTGTGGCCACTTCCAGTTCAACATGAATGTCTGAATTATCATCTGAGGTAGATACTGTGGTGGTCATTGTCTGCTGGCTCTCCTGAAATGTTGTGAGTCCTGAGGTAGAAGAGTTCTCCGTGTCTGAGGAAGAGTCTTTCACCACAGATGGAGCAGTTTTGACTAAGGTGGCTAGTGTTGTGTTTTTGACTGGTGGAGAGAAAGAACTGGTTTTCGTCAGACTGGGAGATCTGTTTGAAATCTTAGCCAAGGTTTGGGTGGTTTTGATAGGAGGAGAAGAGAACAGCTTACTGGAAAGTGGGGTAGTGGTGGTCTTAAGTGGTCCTGTAGTGGTCTTCTTGGGTGATGGAGGAGAGATTGTTTTGTCAAGGGAGACAGAGTTGTTAGGCGTCCGATCTGTGGTGTGAAGCCCTGAGGGTGGCGGGTGTGCTTGTACAGATTTGGTGACAGGAGTTTTGCTTGTTTTTGGAGAAGAGAAAAGATTGGATTTTTTGGCTCCCGTTGCAGATGTGGAAGATATTTTAGGTGCCATGTGAGAGGTCTGATTTGTCACATTTGTAGATCCTGCTACGGTAGTAGTTGAAGTCTTGCTGGTAGTAGCCATAACAGAAGAGCTAACAGTAGGTTCTGGTTCATCATTATCCGGTTTGATCACAACCAACGAAGTGACTGGCGTTACAAAATTGTACTTTAATGAAAGATTGGTGGCTTTATCTACAAGAAGACGCTGTGTGATCAAATCCGAGGTGTTGATTTTAGCTAGCAGCAACTCTTTGATTGTGAAATAAGCCCAGAGCCGATGCACAAAGCTAGGAATGCCATCCAGTGCTTTTGCACAGCCCAACAATGCTTCTGTGCCATTTACGACTGCTTTAGCCAGTGGTAGCTCATTCTCCACTTTCACTTTCTGCTTTGAATCATTTGCTGTCAACGTAACCTTCAGATCCCTCACACCTGGTTTAAGTCGTCCCGTGACTACCAATTCAGAGCCCTGAAAGTAGTTGGGGAACAGAGAGCGAGTGATATCATATGCCTGATCGTCTAGATAGGACAGCTGGACATCTGAAAGCAGAGGACTGGCGACTTCATCATAGAAACCTTTCAACTGGACAGCTGCATCTTCATCCTCATATACCTAAAAGACAAGAAGTACATTAAAATATTAATTATTCTAATTTAATTCACATACATGACCTAATTAATGATGTAATAATATTGAGTTGTTATTGTACATTAAAAGGCAATTACCATTCGAGCCACACCCCGATTCTCCAATGCCAGCCTTCTCAACATTGGAAAATCAGCATCATCTCCAAAGGCCACACCAAATAATGAAGCTAACCCCAAAGCATGTTGCGCATTACGTAGAATCGTATCTGGTTCTGTCTCCCCAATAGTGGCTTCTCCATCAGTCAGAAAGATGATCATGGGGACACGGTGAGATGAAGGTGCTTGACCAGTGGATGAAGATGAGTGCGAGGACGGATTTAATAGCTGGGCTGCAGACAATAGAGCTGCATTGATGTTTGTCCCTTGTTTAAAAAGAAATAAAGAGAGTTCATTACAGTATTCTCTGGACTACTATATCTTCTCTGTAGCTGTGTTAATCTCTCGGCTTCAAAGCAAAATAACATGTCATGGACGTGTCTTTCTATCGAGTTGCAAGACAAAACAAGTATTCTAAAATCAAAAACTGAAGCATTAGCATTAGCATTTTCAGTCATGGAAAAAAAAACTTAAGATACAAAAAAAAAAACACTTACAGCCCTCTGCGATTATCTTCCTGACAAATTCCTTGGCATCCCTCACATTCTGCCGTGTAGCCCGCACAGAGCGTCCTTTCTTCCAGGTGTAGACCTTATCTGAGAAAGTGATGAGATTGAAGTAATCTCCTTCACGAAGATCACTCAGTATGGTGGTCATGGCTGCCTTAGTCTGACGAAAAACACAACAAACACAACACATTAGTGTTCTTTATCTAATTTGTGACAAGTAGTGGTTTTAGGGTGGCTGAGATGCTACCTGCTTCATTTTGGTGCCAATCATTGAGCCACTGATGTCAATGACAAAGATGACATCTTTAGGAACTACAGGAAGTCCTCGAGGTGCAAAGTAGTGAACAAAGTAGCCATCATCCACCTGGAGGAAAACAAACAATTAACAACATTATACTGTTACATGAGACCACCACTACTCTGGTACCAACAATCAGCTAGGTTAGTGTGAACACCTGGATGTCTCCAATGGGGTCTTTGAGCTCCACGTCATACTGAATGACAAAGTCTACATTGAGACCTCTGGGAGAGATGTTCCTCTGTTGCTGCATGGTGGGCGTGTAGCGCACATGTGCGCAGAGAGGATTCTGCTCAACCTTTGTTGAAGGAGGAGGTTCTGCATCTGCTAAAAGATCAGCGAGAAGCAAAGAAATCTTATCTTTGAGATTGGTTGTTCTGAAACAGTGGGTTAATGTCACAAAAGTGCTTTCTTTTAGGGTACCTTGAACACTGTTTGTGAGCAATCGGCTAGTTCGTAGTGGCAGTGCTCTGATGAAGCTGATGCCAGTTCTCTCTGATATGCTGACATCCAAGGAGATGTTCTGCACGGGTTGACCAGGTCGTAGACCCAGAGAGAGCTCGTATCTGCCAAGCCGTCGTGACAACAGCTCCTCATAAGACAGTAGGAAGGACATGCGACTCCCAGGAGGCACGTTGACTGCAACACGGAACTTCTCTATCTCGCGTTCCCTTAGGAATAGAACAGAAGTTAATGAGGTTCCAGTTCTTCATGGTAGATATAAAGTGTTTGTCTATGTGTCACGAGATAACTGTTCCTCCAAATAAAGGATTTTGATGTTGGATGATCCAACAAATAGTTGAGAACAGTTTAAAATGTCTGGAACTGCATGAGAACTATTTGAGAGATTTTTTGTCCATTTTTCCATTGCTAAAACAGCATGTCTATTGGGTCAAACCCAAAAAGTAAATGAAATGTGGTCTATTGCATTTTTTAGTAAAATGCCTGCACACTGGGATTCTGCCAAAAGCAAGTCCCAGTGGAGAAGGTAGATTAAATAGATTTTGCACTGACTTTGTGGCAACAAGTCCTGCCGTTTTCCCTTGCTTCTTAGCGGTATCATAGATCTTCCTGGCATCAGTTCTCCTCTTCACCTGAGCCACATACACCTTACCATTTGAGGTGCTGGGAATAAACAAAAGAGAAACCAGAGCAGAAAGCTTAAATATTTTGCTTGATAAAGATCATACAGGCAAGTCTAGTTCAAACAGTTGTGATATGCTGGTGGCTCTGATGTCAAAAGCAATTTTCATGGGATAAAACATTAAATTTAAACACGTCACCTCAGAGTTAAATTTAAAAAAGTGAATAATAAATAGCAAATTATCATAGTATTTTGTAACTTATGTGACCCACAATGTGACTTCACATCTCACAGTTGCGATCTATGTGTGACTGAAAAATATCTGAAAATGTGATTTTATCATAATTGCGAATTTATAACAGCTTAATTCGTGCAATTATGACTTTTCCTCATTGTTGCAACTTTTACATCTCTTGAATTTCAAAATGTGACTTTACATCTCACAACTGTGACTATTTCTGTTCATTACAAATTTTTCTCATAATTGCGACGTCACAATAACTGTATTTCTTATTTTCAACTTTCTCTCACAAAAATACAGAAACAAGCTTTCAAACCAAACAGCTAGTGACATTTTGGAGGGGGGGAGCGAGCAGAAAATGTAATTTCCCTCACAAAACATGATTACTAAAAATTCACAATTATAGCTATTCCAATCCCTTAAGTTTTCAGTGCAGGAGCATTTCCCTTGCATAAACACCCACATGAAGCTATCCATACTCTCTTTGTGTCTTTACATGATGGTTAAGGAAAGAAAATACTAATGTAAGGTCGGCAAATATATTTAAATAAAAATCAACAAGAACCAACCAAAATAAATCATCAGTCTTGAAAAAGAGCTTGTTTGAATAAGAGCAGGGTGAATGGACAGTTTAAGGCAAAGTGGAAAATGAGGCGCCTGTATATGTGTGGCACTGAGAGGTCTGGGATCACTGTGCATGTGACACTGTGAACAGAGCTCTCAGTCACAGTTTAACAAACGCTACCGCTATAAAGAAACACTTTTCCCACAGATATTTGAAAAAATACAGAGTCTGGTGGAAGTGCCTGTCTGTGTTTGTGTGTAAGCAAGAGTGTCATTCCTTGAGCATAAGTATACATCTGTAATGTACACTGAAACTTGAAACCCTGCTTTGTTGATGGATACACGTGTGCATTCTTCATACATGTGTGTGTATTTATGTACACGTAAATGTGGGAGCGTGTGTACTTTGGCCATGTGCCTTGATAAACTCTGCTGGGTAAAAGAGAGAGAGTGAACAGAGCCAGTGCTCGTCATTTTCTCTATTAGCTCTCTGAGTTTTCTTGACAAAGCTTGCTATTCATCTGGCCTGAACGTTCTTTACTTTTGACCCATGTCCGCTTCCAAATCCAGCCACTGTGTGCTTTATCAAGTTGTTATGGAGCCTTATTTGTGGTCATATATTTATATTTAGCCTTCATTTTTGGAAATGAGGTTTACATAACTCTTACTCTGGTAAACAAATATGAATGAAGTCTTTACGTCTCTCACAGAGATCTTCCTCAAAAAGGATGCAAAAGCACCTTAAAGTGTATGATACTATAAGGTGATTTTGCATGCATTTTGAAGGTTACACTGGTTTGGAAGAACATCAGAGTGAATAAATGAAGACAACTGATCATTTTTGTAGACCACTTGTATGTGTCGACAGTCACTTTATATCATCCACTAGTGATATCTTAACTAAACTGATCAGTCCAATTTATGAACATCATCAACTAATTAATTGAAAAAGATCTGACTTAAAATAATGATTTGTTCACTTGTGACTCTATCGTACAGCTTTAAAAGACTAGAAAAATATGTAATTTTGATAATTTAATGGTGATTTTCAGCTGGAAAGTTCCCATTTATGTAACTGCATGGAAAAGAGAAACCTTGTCTGTGTTCAACAGAAGTCAAGTCAAGTTAAGAAGAAAGGAAGCTGTTTTTGAAATGTCATTAACAATACCAGTTGCTCTTTTCCATGCAGTTACATAAATGGGAACTTTCATGACATTTCCCTTTAAAGTGAAATAATCTTTTAATAACTTCTGTAAACCAGATCTGAACATCACAACTGTTTTCCCTTTTGTTCACAAAGCCCTTCTTTCCACATGAACTAATCATTAGTACAAGCACAACCCTGCTGTGTCTTTTCAGGGAAAACTTTAAACCTAAGCCAAATGATATTCAATTTAATTGCAACACCACTGTTTTTTAAATCAATTTGACAGCCAGGATAGCGGAAAGAATATGTGGTGTAATTTTTGACTCACATGGTAAAGTTAGAGATGAATGCAGATGAGGACAAATCCACTTCAAAGGCCGCCTCCTTAGTGATGTGGAGCTGGTTCCACACAGTACTCTCCACTGTGGTTACAGCATAGCGAGACACTACCGTACATCGAACATGGTAATCGGTCACCTTGAGCTAAGGGCACAACAATGGCCAAAACGATACATTAATATGTCAAATCACATTGTATACCAAATAGGGGGGAAATGGCTAGTTGTCACATTTTACTTCAAAGACTTGGCTATTCAATATTTATTTTTTATTTTTTTTACCGCAGTTTAAATTTATTGGCCTTTTTGAAACAGACAACTTCCCTGTGTGACAAATAGTGCCAATCTCCTCCATCTGTACACATGAACTTGATTTACTTTTTTAAGCTGACTGCCTATATCTGAAATAAGACATCAATTTAAAATAAACATGACTACTTTATCAAGCCATTTGTATGATTAGCATGTTACTAATCTAGAATGTATCTTACATGTTATAATTTAAAGATAGGATTCTGACTCAAACAGTTATTAATACGATTAGAGCAAGATATACAAATGAAGAACAGTTAAGACTAAAATTTATCCCAAACTTGTGACAAATTATAAGATTACAGAATGCCTAAAATAAAAATAAACTAGTTACTTAATTATTACACTTAAAAATTAAGCACACATGGATAACACAGTCTGCTTCTGCTTTGCACTTGGTCTCCAGAGACAGTTTTGGATTGTTCTGGTTCTATTGCTTCAAACTCATGCAGACATTCTCATGTATTTAACAAGAATAAACATTGGTTTCTAAAATGAAAATAACCTCATGGGTCAAAAGGCTAGAACACTATTTGGTACTTTATGGAATTTCCCAATAAACCAAAGTAAAAACAAATAACAGGTGTATTCATATTGATATTTACAGTTTAGTGCCAAATAAAAATATAGCTTTTACTGACATACTTACTGCTGGTTTTGCTGATGAGGTCTGACGTCTTGGTCTCTGAAAAAATACAAGATAACATGTCAGGCCTATACCCATTTTCTTGATATCTCTTGGCCAGAGTGTGTAATGTACTCTTATACTTCTGTATTTTGAAAAAGTATGCCACATAAAAGTATTCTCAATGAAGAATTATTTCGAGTTAGGCGTTGTAAAGACACAAAAACAATTCTGTTTGTTCATACTAAGTCCGTGGTGCCACTTAGCTAAAGTATATAAACTTGGTAAACTTGATCAACTTAAATTACCAATCTCTAATTTCCTTTAAAGGCGTAATGAAGAAATAGTTTGAAATGCTCTCAGTACTCTCAAATGCCAGTGGTTTGGTCTTGATCTTACATTGAAATTGACTGAATCAAAGTCATTCATGAAAGGGGTGGAAATGGAACCAAAATACTGTACACACAAGGCCACTGGAGGATTTTAGATGTTAACTTTACACACAATTCACTGCTGTGTCAATGTATTACCACATCTCCTGGAGATTGCTGTAAATATAAACAAAACGCTAAATATGGCAAAGAAAATGTGTCTCTCCTACTGTGAATTTCCAGTACACTCTTTAAATGAAACCACTCTGTGACACAATACTACATCACATTTTATGAGATATCTGTGAATTCAGGTTGATTGGGACACGTTTTGTCATTAAGTTGACTGGGGTAAAAAGCGTCCCAATCAACCTGAATCCAGCCTAATAAAACAGCTGCTAAAAAAACAATCAAAAATCCTGTTAAATGCAAACATTTGCATAAAATATATCAGCGTAAAATATATTGTCTGTTTTCCTTTTTTGACCCAGAAGGAAGGCATAAAAAAGAATGCAGAATTCAATGTTTTATTGTTTTATTTTTTACATAGCGTTAGCCTCATAGCATAATTGCCTAAGTCATATTTCAATGTTTTTGGAAAACACGAAAAAACTCAACACTGCTTAAGTCAAAGAGATGACTAATTGATAGTGTTTTTGGATCCTAATAAGTGTTGTGATTGGCTAAGGACATTGGCAGAAAGGCAAGATGATTCAGCAGTGGAAGGACAATAAAAATAGGCAGATATCACAATTTGGCCAAAAAATGACTTAGGCAATTATGCTATGAGACTAACGATAGGGAATTTTTATTACAACTTCAAGACTCACCGTAGCTCGGAATAAGACTATTACTATTTCCAAAAGGATGCACATATTTTAGTAACCTTCCTCTCGTTTGACTTCGTAAGGCATTATATAGATGCAAAAAGTAAAAGGATTTTAAAAAACTATTTATAGAATAAAATAACATTCCACTGGAACCGAAATTCCTTAAATGTTTTCGCGCGCAATTATATGACGAATTATATGGCGCACTTTCAGAACCGGTCACTCAAAAACAAACTTCACGTTTGACTTTCCAGAGTCACAGAACAAAGAGAAAAATAACTTCTAAGTGGAAAAACAGTAATAGTCATTTTATTACCAAGTTCACATACCTGGAGAGGGATTGAGTGCGCGTCCGCGTGCCCACATCCAAAAGAAACAACAGAAAGTAGGATGAAAACAACTGCGTGGATAGCCAAGTCCAGTTTAACTTCCATGCTTTGAGTTTGTGTGTGAAAGCCAAAACCGCTGTTTTGCTCGTAAGACGAGTGCCTAAGATCTCCCACTGACTTCACATTTTACGGCACACAGTTGTTTATAAGAGGGGTAGTATTGCCCCCTCCCTTCAAGAGATCCTAAAAATGATACTGAAGCCACGAAGAGATGGATGCTCGACACTGAAACAATTACTTGGTTGTAATGACAAATGTATTTCAAGGCTAGCTCTTTTCACGTGTACATGCTGGAAATTTCGCCAATGTTTTTGGGGGGCTTGAAACACGTTAACCCGTGAATGCCTACAGCTCTGAAAATGGTTGCCAATAACTTTTCAGCCGTTACATAATTCTTCTAAACATCATTAATGTCTCTATATTTGATGCAATTGGATCCTGCGTGCTTATAGAAATCTCAGTTTGGATGGAAAATGCTCTAATTGACATACTAATCAATTGTGAACTTTGAGGAGTAAAGTGGCTTGAGAAATGCTCTTATGGGGTATTGTGATGACTAATATAGATTTATTTGTTTGGTTGCTGTCCATGGTACTGGTAACTAACTGAACAGGCTTCTGAACACATTTATGCTTTATGAATGCATAAAAGGCATTATTCCCAGCTTATTGAACACATTATCAAAACATTACATTTGCTACATTAACATTCATACAATGGAGATTTCATCTGTTCTAATTACAAATTTTAAAATATCACTCTTTAGCTGCAATATCTATTCAACTTGTAACATTATGCAATCAATCTTAACAACAAAATATCAAAATAATTGATTTTAAAAGTTTAGTTTGAAAGTAGGATTCAAAAGTCAGAGACCACTAGTGAAAATGCAAAAGTTATGTTCTGTATTTTCTAATTTAATACAAAATATTTAATTACAAATTATCTCATTTAAAGGCGTTTAAAAATGTAATAATTTAAACTAGTTTAATAATAATGTAATAATAAAAAATCTATTTCAAAATGTCTTCCTTTTTGCTTTCATATTTTTTGAACATGAAAAAAAATCCCAGATGTAGTCTCAGACTTTTGGACCACACTGTTTGTAAATCTTGCTAATCTTAAAACGCATGCTTATGTCCTTTTACATTCTTCCTCCCACCTCGCAATCAATTTACACAACCTATATGTCTGAAGGTTAAATGTGCAAAAATAGCATATTTGAGTTTTTTTTATGATTATAGATGTTCAGGTACAGTCCGGAGTGCTTCTTCTGGCTTTCTTGCGATATTCACATTCTGGAATGTAAACAAGAAATTTAGACGCTCATCAGAATTTAAAAATAATCATTCCTTAGGGCTTCATGACTTACTGCAGGTTTGTCCCTGTGAGTGTTTACTGCCTTGATGTTCAAATAGAAGGACTCCACTTTGCATCCTGCAAAGAGGGCATAAAGAACACATGACAGTTTTTATTGCTCAAAAGTATATGCAGCACTTCTATGAATAGGGTTCAAAACATTTGTAATGAGGGAAAATCTTGTGGTAACAGGGTTGCATCCAATAAATATAATTTCTGTAACACTGTTCCTGTCTGTCTGGGTCTTCTTTGTCACTTCCTGTCTCTCGGGTTATTGTTTCACTCCCTACACCTGTCTTGTAATCACTTCCTCGTTAGTCTCCCAGGTGTTGCTGTTTCCCCTTGTGTATAAATCACTTGTGCATTTCCCTGGTGTTTGTCAGTTGTTAATGAAGAAGTCTGATGTGTGTGGATGTCTTGCCTGTCTTCAGAGTTGCGTTTAAGTTTAGTTTTTGCACAAGTGTGCTTATTTGTTTTGTATTTAAAGTCTTTGTTTTGGTTTATTATTATTAAAGTCATTTGGAGTTTGGATCCTGTTCTCCTCGTCATCTGTCTTCCGCATCGCACACGATCCTGTCTACTAATCATTACAATTTCAACAGAATATGTCAGAATTGTAATTTTGAAAATTCATTGGAAACTGTCAAGGCTAAAACACTACTAGCTACTTTTCATTGTATTGTTTATTTATTATTAAATGAATACAGTGATCCCTTGTTTATCGCGGTTAATGTGGACCGGAACCCCCTGCGATAGGTGAAAATCCGCAAAGTAGGATCAGCCAATCAGCTCACGGGATACATCCACTCGTGCCCGATCTCGCGCCGGGAACCAATCATGTGTCTTGTCTGAGTGCCCGTGGGTGTGTACAAAGCCTCTGAGAGAGTTTCTCTCTTTGTCTGGAATCCTGGGAAACCGCTTCTCTCGCATCACAATAAAACAACGCTGCTTTTCAATACAGCTGCCGATATGGCGGTATTTTTTAATTTTTATTTTTCGATGAATATTTTTGAAAAATCTGCGATGCACTGAGGGCGCGAAACCTGAACCGTGAAGTGGCAGGACTGTATAACAATTTACCTAACATTACTAGTCTAGTTCTGTCAAACAAAGAAAATTCCACTTCTTTAAAACATGGACAGGACTTGGAGCAGGACTCCAAATTCTGTATAAAATAAAACCACAGATATGCCCACTCACCGTACGCTAATGGAGTCAGTTTGAGAACCGTATGCAGAGGACACTTCAGATATGGTAGATCATCTGTAGAGAAATCAGAGATGGATAATTGACTCAGATGATTCTATCACAGTTACAAATTGCGTTCCATAGTCTGAATACAGTGGCTGGTTGCTTTTGGTTTAGACCTGCACTTTTGTCCAGAAAGTAGGCCAGTAGACAACGCATGACTGCCTGGTGGCAGATGACCAGCACATTCTCTTGTCTCTCAAGCTCCATTATGACTGGCTCTAGACGGTGCACCAGGTCTTCATACGACTGCAGAACACAGAAAATGGCATTTTTCTCTATATACGGTAGTTCCACACACAAACTCATTTGTGCTTTGGACAGGACTCACTTCACCCTTTGGATATCGGTAGCGGTACTTGTCCTGGTCTCTTAAGGCAAACTCCTCTGGATGGGTTGCCTGAATCTCCTCGTATGTCATCTCCTCACATACGCCCTTAAGATGTCAAGAAAAAACAATTAAACTCTGGTACATGTGCATTTTATATGCATATAACTTTAATACAGAACATGACTAGCTTACCGCATCAATTTCATTCAACGCCTTCCATTGTTCATACGGGACACCCAGTACCTCTGCTGTCTGTATGGTCCTTCTCATGTGGCTGGTCCACACCTTCAGGTCCTTGATGGATTGACCCCTGATGAACTCTGAGAGGGCCCTAGCATACTGAGCAACGAGACAGATGCAATTCAGATTTATATCTTCGTGTTTATGGAAGGTTATGATAAATATTGCAATATTCCATAAAACAAGAATTATCAATCTTGAATTCATGAATTTAAGCTACATCCACATTAATTCAGAACAATTTTGACCTTTTATCGACACTGATACAGCATTTTTGTCCAACTAAAATTGAGCTTTATGAAGTTGCTATCCCAAGTGGATAAATTTGAAACAGTATTTGAAAATGATGATGCATGTTTAATCAAGTGAGATAGTTTGAAAACAGATATCTGTGTTTGTATTGGAATTGCTGTACCTGCTATCCCTTCATATTGTTGTTAAAGATAAATGCTACTTTGTACAATCATCAGTTTACATTCATTTTTGAAAAACAAAAATCTTGCATATGATGTGCTGCTGCAAAACGATTTTGACAGCGACCTTGACACACCAGTGAGTATGCGGTATTCTGATAATAAAATGCTTGTTTCAGCAGAATGGTATGATGAATTTATGTCTTGTCTCTCGGTATCATCTCAGTGAACTTTTATTTAATTTTACACATGCACAAGGAGGTGATTTCAGCCTTTTTAGACGTTTAGACAATGTGGTCAAGCAACATTTGAAAACGCTTGAAAATGCATAGAGGGCATTTCAAAACAAGAGTGATTTCAAATATATTCGGATTAATGTGGACATAACCATTCACCATTAGCACTGGTACACTTTGTGGTGTAGACTGAGATTGTGTACTTAGTTTAAGATCTAAATGACCTTTTGGCCCTGTGAGGAGAGGCCTGAGTCTCCACCAATTCGTCCCATCAGGTTGAGCTCACTTTCTCCATGGCGGCTCAGATAGATGGATCGTGGCGTGACGTGGATGTTCATGAGGTAATACACAATACGACTCTGAATGTGATCCTGGACACGGTTTACGAGGTACCTGGATCCCACATTAAAGATCTTGATGAAGGAGAGGTGCCTATGAAAGGGGAGGAAGAAATAAAGAAGTTAAGTCAGCAAAAAAAAGACACAAAGAAAAAATATTTGTAATGATATATTATATGCAATAGTTGGAAGTTATGTACAATAGCATCTTATTAAATTCGAGACTTTAGCACCAATGTACCTGTCCTTTTCCTCATCCAGCGAGACATAGGACAGTTTGTAGCATTCAATACGCTTTAGAAAGTCCACCAGTGCTTCCTCTTTATCATAGTTTTCATAATCCGGGCTGCTTAATTTTACTTGCTGTCAAAATACATCAAATAAAACAAATAAGTAAATAATAATATTATACAGTGATCCCTCGTTTATTGCGGTTAATGTGGACTGGAACCCCCGCGATAGGTGAAAATCCGCAAAGAAGGATCATCCAATCCGCTCACGGGATACATCCACTCGTGCGCTCATTCGTCGATCTCGCGCCGTGAACCAATCACGCGTCTTGTCTGAGTGCCCGTGGGTGTCTACAAAGCCTCTGAGAGAGTTTCTCCCTTTGTCTGACATCCTGGGAAACCACGATGAAGCAACGCTGCTTTCCGGAATACGGCTGGTAGTATTTTTGAATTTTTATTTTTCAATGAATATTTTGGAAAATGAGGCGGCAAAAGGCCGCGAAACTTGAACCGTGAAGTGTCGAGGGATTACTGTACTATTAGAACTTTGTTAATAGTTTCACATTATAAATAGTTTAATAAAACTCAATCTTACCATTATATTTTCCTCAATGATTTCTGGGTCATCACAAATCGACTCGATGAAAAACACCTGGACAGAAACATTTCTTATGAAATGTTGATTGCTAAAAATAAAATTTTCATATTTTACTAAATATTAAAGTGTGACAGTAGTTTCACTGTTTTCAAAATGCTTTATTCTTCAATGTCAATGAACCACTTTTCCAGACAAAAAATAATAAAATCAGTTTGATGCATGATGAAATGAATAGGTGGTGCAACAAATCATCCCTAACGCAAAACCATCCATGACCTCGCTAATAAAATAACTATTTTGTGTAATCTAATAATATCTCACTCCAGAATTAATATTTAATTTAAAAAAATTAAGATTAGTGGGCAGGCAGTTTATTATGTGACAAAAATCTGTTACCCCTCACTGAAACATCCTCCATTCACATAGAATGGACTCTTCCCTGCCCATTCTGTCTCATTTTTATCAGTGAGCCTCCCCTTTGGTAATGCTTTAAGCATTTGACATGAATAAATAACTTAATATATCTAACAAGCTTTATAAAGTATCTTGGAAAGCTACTGTTTTGAAGTAACATCCCACAAATCATCACATTGAATACAATGTGAAGAAGAAGACTTTCAGAAAGCAGGCTGTTGAATTAAAGTGAAACCCTGCGGCCCTTGCCTTGTAGCCCCTCTCCTTTGCAAAACTGATGATGACTCCTCTTCTTTCCCTTGTGGTATTGGTAGCATCAAATACCTGTGAAGAGTATTTGTCAGAGATTGATTTGCAAGTGTGGAGAATTACAAATTAATCAGATAATAATAATAATATCTTAATTGTAGTAGATGATTAAAAAACTTGGACAGACAGCAGAACTGTTATCCATTACATTCTTGACTCACTGCTACTTGTCCCTGTTCCTTAGTGAAGTAATTGGCAATGTCCTTAAGAGCACTTGATGCACAAGCTCTGAACACATGATGAAAATATATATGTTAAAAAACAAATTCAGTTCTCACAAAGAGGTCAAACATAATCTTTATTTAGAAGTTATCTTAAATGTGTTTTACCTGCGGATTTTCATGGCCTCCTCATTGTCCGGACAAAAAAATTCATAGTTCTTGTATGTCTGCACAACCTCCCTTCGATACTGACCCAAATTAAAGACTTTGCATACAATAACAACAAAAGTATTTTAATTAAATTATGCTAATACATATGTCATAAAATAAGATAATAATGTTCAAATGTGTGTGTGTGTGTGTGTGTGTGTGTGTGTGTGTGTGTGTGTGTGTGTGTGTGTGTGTGTGTGTGTGTGTGTGTGTGTGTGTGTGTGTGTGTGTGTGTGTGTGTGTGTGTGTGTGTGTGTGTGTGTGTGTGTGTAAATCACATAAACAAAGCTTGCCATTAAGAGCTGATCTCTTACCTGATGTACACTCTCACCTTGAGTTGGGACTCCAATCCAATTTAGGTACCGGGTTAACTTTTTGGAGATGAAGGTCTTTCCCCTGGCTGGCAGTCCAACCATCACAATCATTGTAGGACAGTTTGTAAACTGGGGTCGTGAAGCTGTGGACCAGTAGGAAACATTGACTTTAAAGTATCAGTAAAGTTTGATTGTAAGACTTGAGATGTTCAATGTGCATTAACAGGTATAAAATCTATCTGATAGCCAAAATGAAGAATGAAAGAGGTACAAGAAGAGTTCTGGCATGTTAGCTTGTGGCAGTATCAAAAGAACATACAGGAACCCATTAAATTCTGCACTGAAACCTGTACAACATCATCAGATTCTTATACTGATTTGTACTGAGACAGCGAGGTTATTCAAATGACTTGGATTGGCAGAGATCCCACAGCAATCACATAAGTCTTAAAGCCAACTCCAGCACTTAACATTCCTTTTCATTCCATTGCCACATCTGAAGAAACAAAGCTCTCAAGAACACCACTTTCTGCTTCAATAGGCAATGTGAAAAAATGTAGACAAAGAAAGCAGGCAGGGCGGAAGTTCACAACACCCAGGTTGATCATCAACAAGAGGTTAACACTCTTAACGCACCAATAATTTTAGAGGAGAGAGAAAACGCAAATGGCGAAAAAGAGAAGAAAAGGCAGGTGAAATAAGATTTCCCCTCACTTACAGCCTCTCCTCTGGCTTAGGGAACAGTTCATCCATGGCACCCATATCTTCAGCAGAGGTGTCTGTGTGAGCTCCTTCTGCTCTGAGGACATGTCGTTGGGTCCCGTGCTGCTGACGGTGTGTTTAGCAACTGAGAACACATGGCTGAGCTCCCATCAACCCTCTTCCTGCTCAGGTCACCTGACTGAGGCGGGAAGAGTTGGGTGGAGAGACAGGTTTGGCACTGTGGACAGACATAATCCTGGCTGCCCTTGGTAATTGACTTAATTAACCCTTTGGAGGCTTTGAGCCAGACACTTTTGGCTTCATGACAAAAATGATACCTGTTACTAAGTAAAAATAAAACATTATGTTCAGAAATGTTACTGTTTAGGCCTATATTTTAGAGACTGTCACGATTAGTCTTAATTATATAGCGTCTTGTGTATATTAGGGATTGTTGTCCAACTAGCTTTAACTTTATACTGGTTTTAATCTGCATGTTTTGATCTTATTCTTTATTAAAGTTTAAAAATCTATTCTAAAAGACACTGTAAACATTGAACAATCCTAGAATTCTGTTTGCAAATTCATGGCCCACTTACCATCACTCAACTGTGACACAATGTGGCCTAATTCAGAACAGGTTGATCAGGATGTGGTCAATAAGATTAGCAAGATTACAGACAGAATTACACGTTTATGGGTCATGTGTGACTCTGTGTGTCAATTTCAGATTGTTCCATGATCCCCATGTGTCCTTTAATATAATGGCCATAATAATGTAAAAAGACGGGGCTGCTAAGTAATGAAACAGTTTGCAGCTCAGCATGCAAACAGGATGTTGACGTTATTATACCTGCAGAAAACTGATGCGGTAGTGCTGGAAATGTGTTAGCCACAAATACTCTGTGAACTGCAAAATGCAAAGCTTATATTACATATATAAAAAACAAAAACAAGATGTTCATTAGAAGAGAGTGCAAAAAAAATCTGTTTTGACAAATGATTCCTTTACCTTTATTAATGACTTTTATTTTTAAGCTGTCGGGGCGGATGCTGTTGGGACATTGCATAAGCTACATTCCCCCATGCTTGTCACAATGGGCCTGCAGTAGAAAAGAAGCTCTGGTTGTGGATAAAGCTTGAAGTTTAAAGTTTGTTGTCCACAAAATTACCCATGGATCATTCACAACTGACAAACCTCTGACCGCCAGTTGAAAAAACAAAAAACAACATTATTTAGGCTATTTATCCATCCATTCCGATAAAATGTGTAATCAGATTTTTTTATTCCAGTTACTGCATTTGTTGTTGTTATTGAAAAAGAAAATGTTATTGAAAAAGAAAGGATACAGATATTAACAGTAAAAAAAAGAAGGGCATATGAACATCATCATAAGAGGGTATGAGGATGTCACAAATCAACACAATAAACATTTTGTCAACATGTAAAATTAAAGGTTCTATACAACAAATGACAAGTAGTGTCCATGGTAGCAAATGAGTGGTGGGAGAAACTGAAACAAAGGAACATGTGATTGAATAAAGACAAAATAAGAGTCCTAGTGCTGTGATATACCGGATTACTGGAGCCTGGATCACATTCACCAAAGAAAAGACACACAGGAAGCACAATTGGAAAACAATGTTGTTTTTTCTAACTGCTTGCAGTTACAAGTTTTAAACCTAATCTGTCAAACCTAATGTCACTTTAAATGCCAAGTGTCACAATTAAATCCTCACTGTAAAAATGCCTCAATGTAGTTGCAAAATATGCAAATATTAAAGAAAATGGCACTTAATACTCACAATTGGTTCTCTTAACCAAGCAGTGATTTATAGAATCCCTTCAAGCTCACAAAGACGTGTTCCAGCACTGGTGTACATGACCATGTTCTACTAACATTTGAAAACCATGAAGTGTCCATGACTGTCAATTTTAGTTAAATGTTTATAAATACAACTATCAAATATGATATTTTGCCTTTATTAGAAACAGTGAAGCAGTTTGTGCTATATTTTTTGTTTTGTTGAAGGACTGCAGTTTATTATAAAATGTATCATGCCTTCATTTTGGGTTACAGGTTAAAGATCTTTATGTTGTTACTGGTTTGTATATTTGCTGTTAAGAATGGTTCAAAAACCTCCTTAATATCGCAGGAAGCTTTCGGACAAGTAAACAGACAGCTAGGAGGGTCTGTACTCATTGCTGTTCCCTTTTACTCTGACATCTGATATCTTTGCCCTGAGACAGCTTTCATGATAACACATACTACACCCATGACCACATATGCTACTTGTGCTTCATAGTGAGTGAAACAAACAAGTTTTAGTTCCATGTAGCAAACTAGAACCAAATAATGCAATAGCCCAGTACTAATTAATGCACTAGCCCAAAACTATCCCAGTACTATTCATCTTGCTGCCTGTTCACACTCAATCAGTTCAGTTGTCTTTCTTTGAACTCACCGGCACTGTCACAGCGGGTTCGTCGGAAGAAGTCCTTCGGTAGCGTGTCCATCATTAGGGAAAGCTAGAAGATCTAAGATCCCTATTTGTGTAACGAGCAGCGTGATGTATTTCAGACGCACATTTTAATGTAACTGAGCAAGAGAATCTTGTGCATCACCTCCCACACTGATGACATGTAGACATATGATCTGTGCCGCCTGGCCTTGTCCTTTAATATCTGCTAGACCAAGAGTTCACGAGCTCAGCGAGCAAAACTACACAACAGGGTTGCTGAATCTTTATGCTTTTTTATCCACTATTCACGCACAGTCAAATAGTTTACATACAATATACTAGCCTACACGTAAATATGGGTTTGTCAATATTAGATTGTTAAGTTTGATCTGGTGATCTTTTAATGAAAACAAACTAGACGCCCTAGTAAATCTGGGGATGCGTGATATATCACTGTCATGTTGGTCATTAAGTGACACCTCATTTCTTTTTTTAATGTATTGCTATCTGTCCATAAGCTATTGGGTACACAGCTGGCTAATATGCTGTTGGTCTTCCACATATTGCCAAAACAGCGATGACAAGATCCCTGAAGGTGTCCTGTGGTATCTGGCACCAAGACATTAGCAGTAGATCCTTAAAATCCTGCAGATTGTGATGCTGAGGTGCTGTGGATCAATCTTGTTTGAACAGCACATCCCGCTATCGGATTGAAATCTGTGGAATTTGGAGGTCAGGGCAACAACTTGAACTTTTCATTATGCTCCACAAATCATTCCTGAACAATCTGTGCCATGTGGCTGGGTGCATTATCCTGCTGAATGAAGTCACTTCCACTGGAGAGCATCAGTGTTCAGGTCACAATGTTTTGGCTCATCAATGTATACAAATATTTCCACCAAATTTGCATTTCGATTAATTTTATGTTTTATTTTTAAACTGAATAAAAAATGGTATCGCCCTAGCAAGTTATCGTCTTGTCATCTTCTAACTTTTTAATATTGGTACATTCCTAATTACATTCCTACATTAGAGCCAGATGTATTTACCTGACAGTCATGAACTTCAATATAAACAAAGTATCACCATATATCTCTCTCTATATGTACCATCATATATATATATATATATTACAATCTGTGTTTAAGACAATAATGGGATAAAGTATTACTTTATTACCTTTTTGTTTGACCCAACACAGTATATTTACAATAATTATATTACAAAAGTAAACGTTCAATGTTCAACGTTATATTACATACTAAAATTTCTCCACATTTATTGTTCTCCACATCATCTTGGAACCCATTTTTATTGCATTTCATGTCTTTACCTTACATAGTTTTGTTCATTTGTTTGGATGCAAGTATTTATTTGCATCTCAATCTATTTTGAACAAAATTCTTTACAAAATCAGGTCTGCTTTTAAAATTATCACTTGGCACAGATGCACTAAGTCATATATTATTGTTTGATGTCTCATATCTTCATGTGGCTATCATAACACTGTTCAGTTGTACTATAGCCTGTGTAATAAAAAATATTGTAGTTTTGTTTAAATACCAACATTATTTAATTACTTATAGTACTAAATACTAACAGTATTTAGAGCATTACTGTAATGTGTTCCTGTAGCTCAAACAATAAAGCGTGGCACTTCCAAGGTCATGGGTTCGATTCCCAGGGAAAGCAAGAACTGATTAGAATGTCAATGTGTATCTTGAATGCAATGTAAGTCGCTTTGGATAAAAGTGTCTGCCAAATGCATAAATGTAAATGTAATACCAATGAATGTATACAACTAAAAAAAACGCAGTTATGAAGTTCTTCTGAATTCACTGTACACAAAAATACATATGCAAACATTAAACAAAAGTGTGTTTTCAAGTAAGGTAAGTGCATGCAGGTAAGCATAAATCTTGCTTTGAAATAAAAAATTATCAAGCTTTGAACCGAAGCAATAAACAAATTCAGTTATTTTTTTACAGAAAGCAAGCATATATCCTGTCACAAGATGTATGACTAAAATAGAAAGGGCGTAACCACATGTACAACAAAATGAACAGAACAAGATTGATTGTAGTCACTGTACATAATCTAAATGACCAGTCAAGTCCTCCAGGCAAGAAAAAGTTCACACACAAAGAATCCCCATTCAGCTCTATTTCATGGCCATGCTTTCAAGGTCATGCTTTTGAAAGGGAGATTCCTCCATATTAGAGACGGTAGGATGCCTTGCTCGTCTGCACCTCATAAAAATCTTCATTAGCATTTCATCACTGTTAAAGAGGTAAACCAGTGGGTTGATCGCACTATTCATGCACGCCAATCCATTCCCAACCTGGTTTAAGATGTAGACATCAGAATACCATTTCTGACACGTGCCGTCCAACTTGGAGATTCGAGTTACCAGGTTGAAATTTCTAAAAATATGATAAGGAATGAAACAAATCGAGAAGAGAAGTGTCAAAACGACAACCAGCCTGAGACACCTCAACTTTAAGATGACATCGATGTCTTTTTTGGTCACCAGAGTAAACACCACGTGTCCGTAGCAGCATAACAGTATTAACAACGGTATCGCGAATCCAACAACCGTCCTTCCGATGCTGTACTTGAGGTATTCTCTTATGTACTGGTCTGAAGTTGTGTCAAAACAAGATGCTGTTTTGTTGCTGGAGGTTTTTTCAAAAAACATATCAGGCAGACACAGGAGGAAAACGAAAAACCACACCAGCGAAACAATCACTATAGAGTGTTTGGCTGTAATTCTGCCTTTAACTCGCAAAGTGTGAACGATGCCGAGATACCTGTAAATGCTGATGCACGTGAGGAAACCAATGCTGCCGTACAGGTTGATGCAGAAACACAGTCTTAAAATCTTGCAGAAAACATGTCCAAATATCCATTCACTGTTGGAGGCGTAGTAAACCACCAAATGAGGCAATGTCAAAAGATATAAAATGTCTGCCAGGCAAAGGTTGAGCACAAATATATTAACATTTCCCATTTTCTTCCAGTTATCATGCACAGATTTCAGCCCCCAGCAGTTGCCTATCACTCCGAGAACGAACACGGTCACGTAGACTGAGGGCAAAAATTTGTGCGTAAAATCATAATTGACTAATTTACAGGTTGAGTTGGACTCCATCGTTGAAGACGAGTGTCAAACTTTCTTGGTGGCTGTACGGCATGACATTCTCGCACATGAAAATGTGTCACAGGAAGTGAGAATATGGCGAGTGATTGACGCCTCAATTGTCCACAAGTGTTTGAAACAAAACGTTGAACTTTAATCTCTTTAGAGGTTTATGATAGAAATAGTGATATAGTCGGTCTGTGTCAAAGTACATGCTTACTTTCATTTTAGTGTAACTTACCCAGGATCCTAATGTAAAAAAGAAACACTTTTTGTTCTTGATTTTCAAAAGCATCTGGTTTTGATTCCAGCATTCAACATTACAGTCTACATATTCCTGCACATATGCTATTTCATTATGGTTTAAATTCTACTGAAAATAAGTGATTCTCAACAGAGGGAGGGCTTGGCAAACTCCCAAGGTGGCTGTAGGATGACTTAAAAGTATTATTAAATTAATGTAACTATTATATACATTAAAATGATAAAAAAACATCAAGATGTAAAGATGTATTATTAAAGATGTACTAAAGATGTAAGATTGACATCAAGATGTAAACTGAAAACATTCTGAATCACTGAAGTAGAGCATCAAATTCTTGCTTGCCCTTCCTAGTAATTACAAAAGAGGGCAGACTTGCACTTCTGAATCATTGTAAAGCAAGAGCTTGGTCTTGGGCCTTCAACATGTTACTAGATACAAAGAAAAGTTGACAAATACAAAACTTTATTATTGATCATTTATGAGAAATATGGTAAATGTTGTATTACTTTTGACTGCAAGGTTGTGAGGTGGCAAATGGCAGTGCAAGAAAACTTGAAATAAAATGAATACAACTATTCAAAATTCTAGCATTCATGACAGAAACATATAAACAAGTATTTACACACACACACATATATATACAGTAAAAATTTTGCATGAAATTTTTAAACACTATAGTTAGTGTCAGTCTTCAAATAAAAGCCTACAGTAAATACAGTTAAACATGCAACACTTAACTGTCAATTTTGCATATCATCTAACCGATGCTTTCTGGTACATTTCAAGTCTAAGATTATAAGGAGCTTCTCTTTGCTTAGATCCCTTTTGGTGAAGGGGAGAAAACATTTTATCTTTTATATAATTTTCCTCTTTTGCGAGGTAATAGCTTTGGAATTCATTGAAAGCCACAGTTGTCCAATAATATAATAAAAAACTGAAACATGTATTGACAGATTTACTCTTATATAATTGTTCAATATTTTCAAGTGTACTTTAAATGTATCATATCTGACTCAAAGTAAAAACAGCTGCCATTGTTTAATCTAAGAATTTTAAAAAATTGGCTAACATTGGGGAATTGTTTTATCTTTCTGCATCCGTTATGAAACTTTTTTTCTGAAATGTTTTATTCAGATGGTCTTCTAATTTTTTTATTTAATGTTTAGCAAGTTTAAAAGTAAAATTCCCATAATGTTTACAAAATGATTCCTCAAATCTTGAGTTGGTTCCATTTAACCTTTTTAACTAACACTCAATAAGACATGTAAACCCAGCGCATCCAAAATTAAGCTACAAGATCCAAAGTCAGACTATAGAGAGTGAGTGTCTAACCCGGGAAGGGTGTCCCTCAATATGCCCTTCCAGATGAATAGGGGCAGTTGTAATGGCAGATGCAGGAGTTGATGACCATGACAGCATGATTGAGCAGTCTTCCTCCAGGGCAGCGGAAAGTGACCAGTGCCGTGCCAGTATGGTAAGGAGTGCAGCAATGGCTGTCTGTGCATGAGCCACAATAACGGGGCCTATAGAACTGTGTACTATAGCATCCCTGGTGGAAAAGCCGAACTGGAGTTGCTGACCTGTAACTGGGTTGGCACTTCCTCCTTGACCGCTTAAACACAGGTGCGGGGGTTGATTAGAGAATCTTTTGAATGGTCAGAATCCTATGGTAGATTCTAATGGAGACTCACCTGTGGGGTTCGGTGCAGAACAGGCTGACAGGGTCGGATCATACACCAGCGCATCTGCATCTCCAGACGACAGGCTGGGTTTTGATTGGACACCCGTGTGGATATTCCAGACCCGCAGGTGTGCGAGCAAGCACTCCACTCTGAGCTCTGGTCTATGCAGTTTGAGCGGGGTCTGGTTTGGTGTCCAGGGTCTGCAGGCAATGTCTGAATACTTCTGGAAGCTGCCATCCCAAAAACAATTCAATTAAACTTCAGCACTTACACTTCTTTCAATATGAAACAGGCTACTTTGTACAGGAATTGCCACATATAGATTATTTCAGCCCCAATTAACTGAGTAGAAAGTAGAGTTGAGCTTTATACTCGGCTGAAACGAGTATACAGAATGGATAAAGCACTTTTGCAGAGTATGAGTATTATACAAGTAATACGAGTCAATATCTGTGCTCGGATTTAATGAAAATCCTCATTGGGTGTGGATTGGCTGTGATTGGCTAGTCACAGCGCCCCTCCCCTACACATACAGATTTGCTGTGTCCCGCTCTGCTCATTCACGCACAGAACACTGAGAAGAGAACAGCTCTCTTTCTCTCTCGCTCAGTCACTCAAGTTCGCGGGTCTTTTCTGTTAACGTTTAAGGTTTCTTCAGCTTCAGGTTTTTTTTCTCCTTCGGTTTGTTTGTAGTACTTACTTATTAACTAGTATAGTTCTGGTAAGCGTGGGGTTTTTTCAGACGTGGTGCTTGGTAGACCTTTTTTTTAATCCGTCTGCTGGCTCTAACCAGTTTTTTTTCTTCACTCAAAAAGTAATGATTAAAAATCATTTTATATTGAAAATTATTTAATTATGATTTCTTCATAATTGCAACCGCATGTGTTGTATTCATTGTTGCAAAACTTGTTCTGTATATAGTTTGTTTGTTATCGTGATCAAAACCATTGATCTGAAGTTCAATGCTGATACTGTCATGTAAATAGTTTTCAAATCAGCAAAAAATATAACAATTTCTGATCAACCCATATCAATTGCATGATTAAAAAAACATACGGTTAAAGCCCCGCCCACTTCAGGGTTAGGCCCCGCCCAGTCCGAGTACAGATACAGATAATTCAAATGGTTAACAGATACAGATAATACTGTACTTGCTCATCCCTAGTAGAAAGCTACATGCTTTAGGACCAAATCACTTTTACAAACATATTATTTTTTATAGATTTAAAGAAACCTGGCTAGTTATGGAAAAGGTTACATTTTATTAAACAGGAATCGACTGCAATCAAAAGAAGTGCATGGAACATAAAAATAAAAAAGTTGGTGTTGAGCAAGACCCTTGAGGGTCTTCAAAAAATTGAAAAACACTGGGGGGTCAAAATATGTAATGACTTTTAAATGTAGTCTTTTCAGAGGAATTTTGATGAAGCATTATGAGGAAAAATGTATAAATAACAGGCACATATTAAATTTTCACAGCAAGACATGGAATATGCATTTATAAAAGGATTAATTTTGATTTAGTGTTGAGTTAAAATATGAATTAAAGCTGTATAAACTGGTGTTTAGCCCTTACCATCTGACAATCATTGTTGTAATCTGAGACTCTCAAAGTAATCAAGAAAGGCTAATCAGTCATTTATTGGCAGTGTTTTATACACATGGATCTGTTAATGTCTTTGCTCCAAACACACTCTGAACAAAATGTACCATTCCAGTCAATTTAATTTGGGTGACATTGCTTTTGAACACCATCCTGACCAGTGTTCTACACTGTCTGGCTTTCTGGACTTTAATTGTTGCATTACAGAGACATGAGTCCTGTTATGAATCATGGAAAGTTGGCTTGGGGGAGAGACCAGTATTTGTGCTTTTGGGTTCCATCTTGGCAAGACATTTTCAATTAAATGGTCAAAATCCCACAATGAAAACCTCAGTCTGGAATGTAATTGAGAGTGTTCTTAGATAGGGGTTTGAATAAGAAAAAAATTATACAAAATCCCAAAAGAAAGGAGACAAATGCTTTCATTTCAGCTCATGAAATATAATTACATGAACAACAGCCCTTGATTAGTTTGCTGGACACAAAATTGAATAAAAGTGAATAAAGTACCTATGTGAGCATCCTGAAGCACTGTGTTGTCCATATTTTCACACACCCACTCTTTACAACATTTTCCTGGTTGCTGAACCCTTCGAGGATGAGGGCAGTCTGGGTTGGGCAGGAGAACATCCTCACTGCACCGGGGCAAACAGGTCACCCCTCCACCCGAACAACGACACTGAAGAGCACAAGTGGGCTGAAATACCTGGCCTTCCTGGTAAGAAACTCCATTATGCTCACAGCCCAGTTCTTTCTGACCTAAAAACAAAGGTCCAAAAGGTTACATTGATGACACTGGATGCAATGCCTAAAACTGGATGGGCTGGTTCACTTTCACAATGATATTCAGATATAGAAGGTTTAAATGTTTTGGTGTTCTCATAAAGTCTTGGTGTGCAGTGAAGAAGCTGTATAGCCTAATCTGATTTCTAGATACAGACCTTACTGTCTTTTTTATTGTGTTTTTTAGCTGAAACAAAACTTACATTTTTCCAAATGTAATGAATTTACCTCATTATTTAAAGTAAATGTCTTGACTGAACTTGAATGTCAGGTTGCCATGATTTTTTATGAAGATATTTAGGAATCTATTTAGATCAAATAAAAATTTTATAGATAAAATCTGGTTCTTTGCACTCACTGACACACTCTCCTGGGTCACCAGGGAAGCTGGCACTGTAGTCACATTGCAGCCCACGCTGACTGTCACATGGTAATACTTCACTGCAGGCCTCCCCCTGCTGCCGGGCACACACCTGGCAGCACTGGCACCCATCGAGAATGAGTGGAACTCCTTCTGGGCAGACTGGTACAGAGCCTTGGCACTGGCAAGGGCTGGCACACTGCTGACAGTACACCTGAGACAGCAGACAGGAACAAGTGTTATGTAATGCATACAACAAATCACCAGAGTATATTTAATTTATAATACAATATAATAATATATGTATATGTATGAGTATATGTAATAATATAATACAATGGCGCAGTTTCAATAATCACACATCAATACTACTATTTCTTTCAAGTTTCTCATTACTGCTATATTTATCATTAATGACTCTAACAATAGCCCAGATTGTTTTTCAAAAATGCACTGGTATTATGCATAAGGAAAAGCAAAAGTAGAAAAAAAATCCTCCCTCTTAACTTACGGTAAGTATTCCCAGGCTCTGAATACATAAAAACATGCTTTCAATTATAATCTAGTACTAGAGCCAAATAACAAGCTGGAGACTATGAAACTATTTCATTTGTACAGAGCATTCACTCTTTAATTCAGAATTAATGCTACATTACATTCAGTTTATACTGGAAAACCCCTGAATAATAATGAATGAGTTCTCAAAGAGAAATGTTCCAACAAAAAGTCCCTGACGAAAACCACTAAACTACATCTTCATGTTTTAAATTTAAACAATGACAAATTAAAAAAGTATAACGGGATCAAATGTCAAAGCTGTTGCACAGAGTTGAACAGACATCCGAAATATGTTTCTACTGGCAAAACGCATGCATACTTGTAAACAGAGCGTGTGATTCTCACCTGTGAACCCAGGTAAAACAGCAGTCCCCACGCCATCAGGATATTTCTGTGTCTCTGTAGCTTGTCCATCATTCTCTTCGATGTGTTGCACCACAATAAGATTTTCTACTTGTGTTACTGTTTGCTCACTGCCTGGCTCTGTGCACATGCACTTTTATAAAGTCCTTGCTCTGATGTCATAGACTGACTGCAGGGTAAACAGTGGCTGGACCTGGATCAGAAATGTTTCAAATTCCACATCTCCGTTGCCCATTTCCACAACCAGGAATTATTTCCTCCCTCTGCTCGTCTGCTCTGGTGTGCAGAGGTGAAACATGGACTTTTGGAAAAGAAGACTTTCTCTTGCCCACACCCAAGTTTTGTGTTTACTTCTAGATTCCAATAGCTTTTGTTTATTGAATTACTACATTAAATGTATTTGAATAAAACAAAACAAAAGGATGGGAGCATGCAATGCACAACAGTTCAATAAAAAGATTTATACTGCATACATTTAAGACACAATTGCCCAGCAAAAGAAATAATTCCAAACAAAGTTAAAACAGAATTGAATAAAACAGAGAATAATTATCAACCAAACAACAGTCATCCTAAATGCATCAGTGGTTCTGAATGAATAGGTTGAGTAAATGATGCAATGACTCACTCATGTACACACTGGAAAGATTCAGTATCAGGAGTGACAATCGCATTTAAATAAGGCAGTTATTTTCTCCCGAAAATGGGACAATTGACATCATTGTCAACCCCGTGTTTAGAATTAGGTATTTTTGGGAGGGGAGTTTGACAGTATGTCTGGAAAGTGATACAAACAATGAAGTCCAAGTGAACAAAATATGTGGAAGACTCCATGGTTTAATTTGTCCTTTAATTCTAGGACCAGAACTAATTGTGATTTAAATTGTAATAGCATTTAAAATTTGCTTCCGTTTAAACTGTGGGTGGCAATGATAAAGAATTTTTAGCTTCTCAAAAATACATTTTTCACGTCGAGTGCTTAGAGAAAACAATCCTATTGAAATGCAGGATGACCCACTGGGAATGACGGGTTAAAATTAGACCTAGACGGGAAATTCACTTTTACAAATACCACAGCTCTTGATAATTCAGCTGGAACACATGTGGCCTGCCAGATACAGCAAAAATGGAGTGGATATTAGTTCTGTCTAAAAATTCTCTCCAGCCACTCTTATATTTATTTTAACATCCTTTCCAAAAATCACAAATGTTTGGAATGTACGATATCACCGTAAGGGGCATTCTTTATGTTCATATTCATTATATTCATAAAGAAAAATAATATTGTGCAAAAAAATTTCTGATTTAGTTTAAGAGTGGACAAACAAATCTAAATATTATTATCCTATATATGTTATTAAATACAACATTCATCAAAGTCCAGTGGAAAGATGTAATAGGTTGTCAGAAATGTCTAAATTTGTTCTGGAAGCATGATCCACAAAAATATTGTTTAAATGTTTAAAGATTAACTGAGCAAGAAAAGCAGATGTGGGACAAAAACTCCCTTCTTCATGTTTAAAATTCAGCCAGTTGCGACTAGTCCAATAATGTCTCTTGGAAATGTTTTCGCTTAAAGTGAAATGCAGGCATTGAACTATTCTCCACATTGGACTGAGTGTCCAGGAACTGACTTAAGTTAACAGGAATACTGGAAGGGCAGGCTCTGATTCATAAGCGGCTTTCATTTAACACCTGCTTTGGTACAGAAGAGTATAAACGATGGCAAAAAACATGGCAATTCTATAATGAATGTGCATCAGCCATAGCAGGAAACCTTTCTCAGTGTGGTTTGATTGGTTTTTATGAAAGAAATATGCTGTGGTCCGTAAACCTCATTATGCTTTTGGTATTGGAATTAGGTAATCTTTGCGTTTCCTCCTTCATTCACCCCGATTCTTATGTGCTGCACATGTGATCTTCAGGGCTTTGGTTTAGGACCAATTTCCTTTCTTCCTATTAGATGTTACCACACACCCTGTAATAATGAAGAATTACTTGATGAATCAACATGCTTGACCAGACAAACTGAACATAATTCTAACATTTCTAAGGATTCGCCAGACAACTACTTATTGACTTAATGTTAAAAAGCCTATGATTTTCCTTTGAGGTTTGAAGAATTTGGCCTTACTCATAACACAGTTAATCAGCTGGAGACAGTTAATCATTTGGAAACTGGAAAAAAAAAAAATCTTCAAATCCCTTCTACAACAGTTCTATCTTGAATCAAACCTGACACCAAAACCAAAAAAAGTTTGCAAACAGAATACATTTCTGAATAGTAGTGATAACCCAGCTAAAGAACGTTTCCCTAACGTTTCCATTATGCTCTCTAATTGAACAAAATCTACAGTTTTAAAAAACGTTTTTTATGTGAATGTTGAGAGAACGTTCAATTTTAATGTTGCCAACATTATGGGAGCGTTCCTTTTGAATGTTCTCTGAAACTTCTGAATGACACATTTAAAAAACATTAGATGACAGTTCCACATTAGCTTATTAAAAACCTCCTAACACTGATCCACCGTTCTGTTAACGTCACTGGAAGAATGTTTGCTCATAACTTTGAGAAAACATTATAAGAACGTTGGCCAAAATTCTGAAAACCTTCCCTGTCAGCTGGGAATATACAGCCGTCATTGTCGCTAAATAAACTCCGAGGAGGATTATATTTACACAGCAATTAATAAAATAAATAAATACGTAAAATACGTACACATTAAATATTATATTATTTGAAGATAATTTATAATTGTACTCCCATATTAACGCTCCAGTTAAAAAAAGTACTCTATAATAATCTGATTAGCTCCCTATACGAACACTACAACAATATTACCGTCAAAAGAGATGGCTCCTGTCGCGGTGACAGCCGTGCAAAAAAAAATATGAATGTGTCAGATCGATTTGAGTGACGTCATTGGTGTTTTACTCACCAGTAAAATCGGCGAATGAAAAAGGTCTGTGAAAATAAAAGAACGAATTGATGTGACGTAATTTCGAAAAAAATCAAAACTACTCGAAACAAGTTCGCAAGTTCTAAGTTCGGAATTTCGAAACAGTAGCTAAAGTGAACTTTCCACAAACGTTCGCTCCGGCTGGTAAACACCTTTTACTAACATCAATCCGTGGCTATTACCACCTTCTTAAATGTCGAAATCCATCAGTCAAAACGTCGTCAATTCACTCAGTCAAGGTCAGACATCACCCCCCAAGTGAAAACATGAACATACTGAAGAAGTTTTATATTAGAAAACTAAGTTGTATTTCTGATGATACGAGAGACTGATGCTGTTTAACACAGTAAAGCTGCTTGACTTTAAGCTTTACTGTATAAAGTGTTACATAAATAAACGTGATGCAAATGCAGACATACCATTGTTATGATTAAAAAATGCTTGCTGTTCTCTCAGTTTTACTGTGTTTCTTTTGTTATTAAGAGAGGAAAGCACGCAGCACATATTTAGGCTACATATTCATACCAACGTAGTTCTCAGGAGTGTGAGATGTTGGTTAACAGTATGTCGCTGCTCACGTAGTTCGAACTTTGTTTTACCCCCAAATGAAGAATGACAAAGAACTTCATCTTGAGAAGGCCTAGCTATATCGGGGCCTTAAAACATTAGGCTTCCAGTTTGCTTTCTTTTTCCTTTTATTAGAACAGACCTTGTACACATTCATCGCAGCTGCAGCCCAGATGTGCAGTGATATAGACAAATTACCCTCTACAAAGATCAACTTGAATCTGACTAACTGCTTTTGAGGAGAGGAAATAATATCTACGTTCCAAGCATTCTAACTGGACGTGTGAACTGCGAAAGTCGTAACAGGAAAGCTTTTGGTTTCAGATAAGAACTCTGCCTTAAGCAGGGGTCAGGTGTTTGAGAGGAAGCAAATCTGACAGTTACAGGAAAGTTGTCAGACCACACACACACACACACACACGTGCAGAAACCGCTTTATGGGAAGAGCCCATTAACCATCTGGAAGGGAATATTAAAATATTTCAACTGAATATGTGAAATCTATCCATCAATGTACACTTCGAGTCACATTGAAATTTATAGTATGAGACATGGAGCATTCTGCAGAACACAAACAGGATATTTTGAAAAAAAAAATCCTTAATATAAAGAGCAAAGTTTGTTATTTTGGACTTCTGCTGAATTTGACGTTCTTAAAAATAAAGGTTCTTAATTGCCATTTATAGTTCCATGAAGACATTTTAAAATCCATGAAACCTTTCAATTGCTCAAAAAGTTACTTAAAGTGGAAAAGAGTTAATTAGATTATTCAAATGTTTTTTTAAGAAATGCTCTGTGAAAGGTTCGTTCGTGAAAGGTTAAAAAAATGGTTCTTCTGGTTTTCTTGTGAGAGAAAAAAACAACCTTTTGGAGCCTAAGTTGTCATCATTCATAAAGTTGAAGTATATTATATTATACTTCATTCAGGTAATATATTGTTAGTATATTACCTGAATGCAAATATTCAGTATTTTTCATTCAGCTAAGAATCTAATTCTCTCAGAATGCTCCATTTAACAATTTACCATATCCAATTACATTACACAAATTAACCAAAAAAAATTAGTTTGGAAAATATGAAAAAAGTGTGTAGGTTTCATATTGGCTTTCGGCTTTTTAGGTTTCATATCATTATGCTAATGATTATGTTACCACTGTAGCTCATAAAATATACATGCCATTATTTGGGAGCATAGATGTTGTTTTATCAAATTCATGAAGACTATAATATTCTGAAACAATACCGAAATCCAACATTTTAAAAATAGCAACAACTCTGTTCCCCTTCCTGGAGTTCATGCCTTAAAATAAACGAGAACAAATAAATACAGTACATTCACTGCCGCAGCTACTTCCTAACATGTGGCCAGCAGCGTCAATATTTTTTACAGATATTCTGCTTTTTAGCTAGCAGAGAAGATCTCGACGACTACCAACCCACTGAAAGCCACTTTTACTTTCAGAAGGCAAAAGTATTGATATGAAAGAGCATGAGCATAACAATCAGAAAATGCTTGATTAAACATTATGTTCAAACCACATTTGGTTAGCAAATGAATCAAATTCGATGACAGAGTGATAGCATGGGGTGAATTCAGAAGAGTCATGAACATCAAACAGTGGTGCTTTATCCTTTAGACATGGGGCATGTTGGAGCCACAAATGAAAGAAAACAGACATAAATAAATGGCGAATGGAAAAAAAGAATGTTTTTACATCTGCTCAAAAGCTTTACATCTCTATCCGTTTCGTAATACACACTGAGGGATTTATAGAAAGCGTTGTGCTACCACATTCTCAAGCAATGTTCCAGCAGACTGATGTATGACATTTAATGGGATGTTTTTGCTGGTTGGGAAACAGGAAAAGGCCCATGTGGCTTCATGTAGGGTTAGAGTGGCTGGGTTAGGCCAAGTTAAACAAGGGTTGTTGTGTAGGAACTTCTCTAAAGCAGCAGTTTTAAAAGAACTGTGTTCAAATGTAATGCTTCAGGCATGCAGTAACTGCTATGTTGCAAGCTATTGGCAACATCTCTTATTTATCTTGAGTTTTTTTGTACATGGTTTATGATTAACTCAATTTAAGCAAAACAGTGTCATGCAAATTCAACAAAGATAAACATGTCAAGAATAAAAAATTATTAGTTTGATGAGAGATCCAATTGCCATATGCCAAACATGATATACACAAGACATGTCAGTTTTAGGCCTTAACATTCTTAGCAACTAATATATTCCTATCTGATTTTAGGGTTAAATCACGTTATGCATATTTAGATAGCACTACCAGAAATGTGATCCATCTCAACTTGATATGAAAGATATGAACGCATCTCATCTTTGACGTTCTGCTGACATCTAGTGGCCATCTAGTGTAAGTCAGGCAGTTTACATGTCTAACGGTAGATTATTTTCAGCCCCAATTGACAAATAAATAATCCTAAACAAGATACAATAACAGATGTATTAAGATATTAAATATTAAATAAAATACCCGTTATGAATCCAATCCATATCTCAAATAGTTTTTCTGGATACACTGAAGTTGACTTGAGTGATTAAGAGCTGATCGCCTATCCACACGAGGGGGCCCATGTTTAACTTTTGGATAGATTGTGATTTTAAGTGAATACATTTTTTAATAGTTCCTTTTATGGAGTTTTATTGTACAACAGGGCAACTCTGGCCCTTTTTTGCATAGCTCAAATCCCTAACCAAGGTCTTCAGGGTTAGAATGCTCAAAGGTTCAAACAAAGTAGGCAACTTTTCGGTCAAGTTTCATCAATACTGTAACTTAACTTGCCATATTTAGATTTATTTCTTAGCTAGACCGTTTTCTAATATTTTTTCACAAAGTTTTCACGTGTTTTTTGAACCGGTTCAACAGACTCATCGGAAAGATAAGTAGACTTATCTCTTATCTGTAATTTTCTTATGGATTCTGGATTGGTCTTCTAACTTTACATTCACATATTAAGGCCTGGACTCAGAGACAGGGCTCAGATAAGGCCTTAGTTCAACTAGGACATGTAAGTAGCTTTTATAAACATGCCTTATAAAAAATAAAAAAACAAACATGTATTTTGTACAACTCATGTATTTTGATATGTCAGCCAAGGGCGAGGCCATAAATGTTCAGACGGGTGTGATTTCATGGGTTTATTGTTATTTATGAAAACTGCATGCCAAATTATCAGCAACAACAAAGTTCAAAGTTACAAACCAGCTAATCAGAAATAACCTTTATGAATGAAGGAATTTTTATATCGTCAGACATTTGAACGTGTCACTATACTATTAACATTTTACCAAAATCAAGCTCAAGTGTATAAGACTTACACGTTTTTTTGACCAGCGAATTTTGTAGAATGCCAAGAGATGTTTTCTCAGATGAAGTGCCATAAACAGGTTATTTAAGACAGTGTTGACTCGATGACAAATGCTACACTAAGACACTCCGTTCCTTAAACACATAGAACATTTTCTCCAAACGGTTTGATATACAGTTTGAAGAGCACATGGAGTTACAAGGTTTAATCACAAGCTCTTCTTAATACTTTTCATGGATTAAATATTTCAGAACCCACAGAGAGACGTAAAGGGTGACCAATATTCATGATGTAAGCAAAATAAAATAAAAATGACCAAATTTATACGTACGTATATATAATCGTTTCTGTACGACAGTGACGATTAATGTTTAGAATCTTTTATATACTATAAATGTTTATTCTTACTTTTGCATGTCCGTCTGCACTATATTAGGCTATTTCTGATTTCTGAATGTGCTGGGTTTCTTGCAGTATTACATATCCAAATATACACCCAAATTAAGCTTTTAAAATATCTACTGACTGGTTTTTGCTTCACCCTCTTCAATCAAACTTTTCATTTTGACAAGCGTGTGAAATACACCTACAGGGATAGGAGGATCTCTGAAGCCGGCTCCAATGGAAAACTACATTCAATCATTATTTTGACTATATTAATAAAGTTATAGTATGATAAGACATTAATCATCATCACTTTTACATTATTTCATAATTATTTATTTTTGGAAAATGACTTATTGGGTAGGGCCTCTACTCTATTCAAAGAGGGTAGGGGTCGCCACTGATCTCAGTGCAGGTTGGTTTCAGATAACGGTTCAAACACGCATTTTAGTCTGAGACTAGCTTAAACCTGGTTTGTGAAACCAAGTTTGAGAATGTATGCTGGGTTAAACAAACAACTATTCGCATAACTTCCCGGTTTAATCAGTCGTTACGCAACAGTAGACTAACTCGTTGTGAAAACGGACCAGACACTTCCTCATGTCGTATAAAATAACATTATAAAAAGTTAGTTTATTAAACCGTTACCAAAACCACCTACAAGCGCAACGCGACGCAACATAGAACGCGTCCGACGCAGTGGAAACCGCCTCAGTAGGCTACCTCGCGTCGCGTCGGTGTCAGTGTAAGATGTGTCATTACTGTGTTTTAAAAGCTTCTAATAGGATTCTGGTTTAATCTCTTCGCAAGGCTTACAGGTGCGCTTGTCAGTTTTGTTTGTTCGGTTACTGTTGTTACACTCGCTGAGCGTGTTTAGTTGATTATTTGACGCTGATGTAGAGGCGGGTTCGATGCTTTATCTGTTCATAATAAGGCGTGTTCTTTGTCCGCGCGTCTATAATAGAAACGCGCAAGGGGAAGCTGAACTTCTCTGCTTGAACTGACAGGTGCGGGGAGTGTGTGTTCAAGTTATATCACATCAAATTTACGCTTCGAGTCAAGACAATGGCTGAAAAGGGAGGAAAACCAGCATTTGACAAGCCTAAGGTTAGTAGTGTCATTGCTGTTGTTGTTGTTGTTGTTGTTTTTAATATAGCCTATGTGGAATGCTGCACAATCACTACAACATAATCACCATACATTACAATGCAAACATGAATGTACTGAAAAATGTAGATTAAATAGCCATCTTAATTCTGATGCTTCATAATAATAATGAAAGTAATGATAAAGGGAGAGATTTAGTGGTAAAGGTATTTTAAATGTAAATTTTTTTTAATGAAAGTAAAAAAGGAGAATAAACACTTATTATCATGCAATAATTGAAACATTCATGAAACTAGTTAGAGACATCTTTTTAAGAATTGGAGATCTTGGTAACTGCAGCTGTGGATCAATATTCCAACTGAGATGGAATGTGAGTTAAACACATAATGCATTGGCCGCATACAGTGACACAGGAGTGATGAAGTAAAGTACGTTCCAGGATACTGTTCACACCTCTCTGCCTTATAGGGAGATACACACAGAGCATTGTAACTGCCCTTTGGAGTTATTGTACTGACTCAGCAAGTAGAAGTCAGCTTGGAGAACTGATACCAAAAGTTTGCAGATTAGCAAATAATCTGTGGAAATGTAATAACATATGTGAGAGAGTTGACAGAATGTATTTCCTCTACAGTTCTTGTAATACAATGACAATGTGCAGGTGAAGGACTGACTTCTGCATCACTGAAAGTAGAATTCAGGCCTTATTCACATACAATACCTTTCCCATCTTTTTTTGTCATTATCTTTTGTGATTTTGCACTAACCATTAAATAATGTTTTATGAGTATTTCTTAAAGTTTCTTTATAAATTGCATATTAATTAGGTTTTAGCCTACACCTTTGATAGCAGTAAGGTGTGAGAATCTGGCATGGTAATGCACATCACTCTTTTTGATTGCCTCATTGTAAACACAATTCAAAAGACCTTAATTAGTTGTTTAACTTGCATTTAATAGGGCAATTTTATTGTGATTTGTAACAGACCTAACAAAGAGGTGCAATTACTGTAGGTGGTAAACAGTTTACCATTCCTTGACTAAATCACGCCCTTCATAATTCAACAGATTAAGTAGCACTTGACAGACAGTATTTTCCATAATTTATCAACTTCCCAAGACTTTATTTCATAACTACTGATTATATAATTATTCACAGTGAAACAGAAAGGTCACACAATTCGACACAGCACGGAAACACCTTAACAAGATAGCATTTTGATAAACTATGCAGCAGCAGCAGTAGTCATTCAATTCCAAAATGTGAGCAGTTACAAGCATGCCAATCTTATGAATATTTAAATGTAATGCAAGCCATGCATATTCAACCACACCCTCATACCCAGTGATATTAATATTAGACCATCTGCAGTAGTTGTTTGCAACAAACCAATTCAAGTCTAAAGAGGTTGGCAACTCAAGCTTGTACAGACAAGACCGTTTTTGCACTGAACGTCCTACTTTTGGAATTTGAGCACAGCAACATGGCTCACATGATGACAAGCAAAATAACTGTGGTGGAGCTTGTGAAAGTATTCATCATAATATGGTACATACAGAACTCATTTGCAGCATAAATGCATACTTTTGGGAGATTTTATATGTAGCAATTACTTATTAATTTGAATTAAACTGAATGCAAGAAGAGACATGCAGACTAGAGAGCATTTGAAGAAAGTATTGACTCACTGCAGTCCCATTGGGCGTTGCGCTCTGTTAACCTGATCCGTGTAACTGAGCTAAACACCAATGAAGTGAAAGCACTACTGGTGGCATCATCCTTTCTTAGTTCTGCCAATGACATGCAATGTCTTGCAGAAAACGGTTTTAATAGTCCTGAAAGTTAATAAAAAGATTTCTGGAATAGTTTGATATGAGATTGTTCAACCAAGTATTCGAGAGTGCAGTTTGATGCCATTTTACTGGTATGTGAAAATGTAAAAATCTAAGCAAATAACTATGTAATTAGTAAACTATTGTATTACAGTATTGTAAATTCTTTATGATTTAGTTATAGTGTTGGGGACTATACTTTTACTTTTAAAAGTAATACATTACAATATTGCATTACTCCCTGAAAAGTAACTAACGTTGTCAGTTATTCTGTATGGAAAGTAATGTATAGTTACTTTTGCATTACTTTTTCTCATCTGTGCTGGGCTTGGAAAACAAAGTTATGTTTTTGGAGCAGGTAAAGGCCCTTTCAAACCAAAACCTTTCAGCTGTTCTGCCATTCTGGATCAGAATCAAGTTTAACAAGTTCTTACTTTAGCAATAAAAAAGAAAGAAAGACAATTGTGATGTTTATTTAAAGTCATTTTTGCTTATCGGAATGGTTGAATTCATCATTGAACATCAGCAGCAAAGACATTGGTTAATAAACTGAGACTAAATACATAAAGTATATTTGTGTTATTTAAAGTTTGCGTAATATTCTGAATTTGCATTTCACTGTTATTATTCCTTTTAATGAATACTGAGTCTGTTGTTGTGCAATTGAGATGAGTCATTTAGACTCATTCAGTCTAGAACCACAATAACCATCGTGTTCTCAGAGCACACAATGACTCTATAATTACTCATGATTTCTCTCAACATTGATGCCACATGAATGGTTTTGCATTCTCCAAAAAATAAAACTTACGTTTTTTTTCTTTACGGTTTGCTTCTATTTTCCTTGCTGTTTGTTTCACAGCTGCTGGTGAAGTAGGGTCACAGTTTAATTTGGCCATCTGTCAGAACAACTCCCCATGCTCTCAGTACATCTCATCAGATTGGAGCCATTACATTCACTTCTCTCACAGCCGTCCCTGGCATCCCTGGTCTTTCCATTGAACTCATTTCACCCAGTCGTGCATTCCAAATTCTAGATGTGCTCCACGAGGAGCATTTCACAGCTGCGCAAGGAGACTCCACTGACTATTTGAGTACGACAGGCGGAAATCTGAGCTAAAAATGTTGACAGATGTGCTTCTGCTCTGTCGTATCAACAAGTGTCTCCATAATTCATTGTGACATTTGTCACATGGTTCAGTGGTGTGAAAAAAGGCAGCTGCAATACATATGTATTTTATTCATCTTTTATCTGCTTCTTTATCTTTTCAGGTTGAACTACATGTGCATCTTGATGGTGCTATTCGAATAAAGACCATTGTAGATGTAGCAAAGTAAGTGACATGCATTCCAATTACATACTGTGATGATTCTAAGAATCTCCTATTAGAATCCATTAGAATGTCTTTCATAGCTTCTCAGACGCTAAATAACCGAATAATTCACCAAAACATTAAAACTATTATTTGCTTATCCCCATGACCGTTAAATCCTTTGTTGCTATTTTTTAATGAATTACAGACAGTATTATTTTAGAATTTATAATTGTCATTGCAAAGGCAGAAATGCGTGCGATGTGGAGATACGGAAGGAGCAAACTGAAACACTTTAATCAAAAACACAAAAGGCACACGATGGTGCAAAAACTCTGAAACCAGGAACAGAACATCCACACGCTAACTCACACGTAACAACGTCAACAAGAGACAAGGACTAGGGAGAACATGAGGTATTAAATAGCTAGGGGAAAACAAGGCACACCGGGCAACAAACACGGGGGAGTGGTAACATGACAACTACGGCAACACAGGAGGGACACACAAGAGGAGCATGACATGACAATAATATTATAATGTAAAGTTTGTAAAGTTTATAATTTATAATAATGGTGTGTATATTTATTATTGTTGTTGGTTTTGAAAATGCCATTGTGCGTTATTTCAAACCTTCTGAATTAGAGGAAATTTAAGTAATTAACTGCTCATCCTATCTGCACTGCAGCTCTTAAATCAACTACTTTGTAACTACTTACAATGATGTATAGATTTATACAATGACTTGGTCACTATGCACAATGATTTTGAAACGCCTACGCAGGGTTTTTCCTGGGTCAGAAATGGTCTTTGGTGGTGGACAAACACTGTCATCCACAGACACCAACAGTACATAGTGCCCTACCCATGTAAACTACTGACAATAAATCCAAAATATATGCAAAGAAACAGTTTGTATTATTAACTTACCCTATAACGGGTCCAAGAACGGCAGGTATTGTCACATTAATTTAAAAAAAACCTGTCCTAGGCCATCGCATAACCTTCAAATGAGTTTTTGATAATGAATGAACAGCACCATTTGTTCTTAGGTAAATGGATTTTATGATACAGTAATTCTAGGTAATTCTGTTGTCTTTCCAATAAAAACTTTCCAAACTCTAACCAGTGCCCTCTGCTGTAACTGTGTCTCAGGCGGCGGGGAATCACTCTACCTGTGAGCGGTGAGGATAAAATGAGAGACCTGTGCATAGTTCATGAGCCGTCCACACTCACAGAATTCCTTGGCAAGTTCAATCACTACATGCATGCCATTGCGTAAGTAGCTGTGCCAAGAAAAATATCTGCTGACTCAATAAAATATGTTGTCGATTTGCTTGAAGATCTTGCATGTAATGGAAGCATTGTTTAAACTGCATGGAGAATATTAAATTGTAATATTTTCCCTACGGTTTTATGAAATGCTAATTTTTTTCTCCTGAAGCTTTTGCACCATCAACAGCTATGTTTCCCAGGACTATTCTCCATTCAAAGAAACAAAAAGCCAGTAATTGTGTGTGTGATTGTCACAAAGCTGCTGGTGTTCAGACTGGGTTGATTTCGCAGTTCGTTTTATATAAATGCTCTTTTTGGACTGAGCAGGAGTTAAGGAGTATATTATATTACTGTAGAACAGGAGGAAAGTTGTTTCCACATGTATCAAATGATTCAAGGGCACCGTATTCTGATGAGTCCGTTACTGTACAAATCTGAAGCATTGCAAGTGAGTGAATGAGCCTAGTGTGGTTGATACACCCTCAAGAGCATAGTATCCTTTTTGAGTACATCTTTACATGCAGCTCATGTCACACCTTCACCACGTCTCACTATAGCAACAGACATACAACTTCTGCATAGGCTTTTCTGTTGTCCTGGCACACAATCATCTCAACAAGAAACAAGAGTTTCCACTGAGATTCACGAACATGAGAGATAAATGCTTTGACATGAAGTCATGAAAAGCGGTGCCGTCGGCAGCTGACGAGCTTCATTGAAAATGAAACCTCTAGTTCTTAGAAACTTGAAAAAGGCCTTGTTTACATCATGCGCCTCCCCCACAACAAAATGGGGAACTCACTGGCTGGTTTGGCACCCACTAGACTGTTTATTGTCTAGTGCTTTAAACAGGCTCAATGCATGTCATGTGATGTAAACTGGAAACATGATTTGCTGCTGCAATCAAATGGCTCTTTTATTTAGTACTTGCAAGCATAATGTGACTAAGAGAGGAAACTCAAAAAACTACCGCGCCAGCAAACTGATAGTATCAATAGCGTAAGTGTTACTGGGTTGTAAAAATGATTATAGCCTTTGCTATCTTGCAGTTATGGGTGTTCATGGAGCAAGTGAACATTGGAACATGGTAAACTAAAAAAAAATACTGTGCAAACGTTTGGGGTCAGTACGATTGTTAAACTTTTAAAGAAAAAAGTTTTTGTATTCAGCAAGGTACCATTAAATTGTTTAAAAGTGACAATAAATAGATTTATAATGTCACAAAAGGTTTGCATTTGAAATAAATGCTGTTCCTTAAATAAATAAAAAATAATAATAATACTAATTTAAAAAAAATAATTTCCTCAAAAATGTGTTTTCAAAAATGATAATAATCAAGAATATTTCTTGAGCAGCAAGCAGTACATTAGAATGTTTTCTGTAGGACACTGAAGACTAGAGTAACGATACTGAAAATATAGCTTTGCCACCCAAAAAAATTTTTTTATTAAAAAATCCTCACAATATTGCTGTTTTGCATTTGTGTTTGATTAAATAAAATGGAGCTTTAATGAGCATAAGAACAATAAAAAAAAAATCTAATTTTTTTTACGGTTTAGTGTTATATTTCAGCAATAATAACAAAAACATTATAAAATCGTTTACATTTTTTTTTAACTTGTTTCCCCCCCTTTTTTGAATCATGGACACAGAACGGTTCCCATAACTGAAGAATCACCCCGCTGTATTACAGAGCTCATTATAAGGCAGTAAAGAACAAGTCATCTGTAACACTGTACACTTGACTGTGACAGTTAAAGCTCTGGTTCTCTTGACCCTTAACCCAGTCAAATTACACGTATTCACAACAACTGAGCTCATAAGCAGAACCAGATAGATTGTGTGTGTTTTTCCATCCAATGACCTCATTACATCTACATTTCTATATGCTTCTATCAATAGCAACTTAAAAAGGAAGAAACCAACAACATAAGCGATTCTAAGGAGGCAGTAATACGTTGCTATACAACATTTCTCAGAAGAGTGCAAGCAAAGAAGACTATCTGTGTAATTATATATGCATATGATTAGTCTATCTGTGTAATTATATATGCATATGATTACACAAACAGTCTTCTTTGGTTGTACATATAAATTAGTAAATTAATTAATATACATGTATATGTGTATGTATGTATGTATGCATGTTTATCTATGTAATTACAAGTAATTGCACAGATAAACACACATGCATATGAATTAATTTACTAATCTAAATGCATATCATATCTTTCATAACATTTATGAGTCCTAGACATTTCTCAATGGTAGTGAGCGACTCTGTAGTTTACGAGGCCCATTCAGGTGGGTGGGGTTGTCATGGTGTCTTATCTCCTTCATGTTCCATCTGCAGAGGGGACAGAGAGGCCATCAAGAGGATAGCGTATGAGTTCGTAGAGACAAAGGCTAAAGAGGGTGTCATCTACGTTGAAGCCAGATACAGCCCTCATCTACTGGCCAACAAGGGAGTGGATCCTCTACCTTGGGACCAAAAACCGTATGTGTACCATATTTTTGGCAGTTTTATTGCATGTATTATTTATTGCACTTATGTTACAGTAATGTTGGTTTACATTTTCTCTTGCACAATAAGCTTTGTTCTCTCTCTTCCTCCCAGAGGAGACATCACTCCAGATGATGTGGTGGACCTTGTGAACCAGGGATTTAAGGAGGGAGAGAAGGCCTTCAAAACCAAAACCAGGTCCATTCTGTGCTGCTTGCGTCACCAGCCAAGTAATACACTCATCTCTCCCTCACCCACTCCTACCCCCACCCAATGTCCTGTGTGTTTGAGAGGACAAGCCTACTCTTAACACCCATCAATCCACAGTCGCTCTCTGTAATGACCAATAGTGTTTAATCACCACACCACTGGCTGTATATTCCTCCAGTAGATTAGCTCAAATTATTTTGTTCCCATCTTAAATTCAGACAAGATGGACCGTTTGGAAATGCTGTTGAATTTGGAAGCCTTGGTGATTCATGTGCAATGTGTTTTGTAATAGAAACACTATTCAAGAAACACATGAAACAAATTTGTAATGTACACTACCATTCAAATGTTTGGAGTTGGTAAGACCTTTTAATGTTTTTGAAAGAACTCACTTTTGCTCACCATGGCTGCATTTATTTGACCAAAACAGTAAAACTATGAAAGATCTTTACCATTTAAAATAACTATTTCAATATATTAAAAAAAATTACTTTCTTCCTGTGATAGCCATGCTGAATTTTCAGTAACTCAGCATTGTTAGCACCGCAACTTTAACGATAACATCACACAGAAATTATGGACTTTTTTTTTTCCAGCTGATGACAAAAACTTTGACAGCCAGAATCCATTCTGCTTTTAAATTAATTCGTTTTAAGAAAAGCAAATTAATGTAACATTGCATATGCAGTATAATCATGGATTTATGTTTTAAATACTTTTTGAATGGTATGATACATTTAATATATTTATTGGTGGCCAAAAATACATATATTGACTTACTGTCAGATAATATTGGAAGCAGGATGTATCAAGGCTTATTTATTCTCACACACACATAAGTATAAATTTATTTTTATAAATTTATTTTTATAAATTTATTTTTATAAATTTATTTTTATAAATTTATTTTTATAAATTTATTTTTATAAATTTATTTTTATAAATTTATTTATATATATTTATTTATTTATTTATTTTTTGTGTGTGTAAATCTTTTTATAAAAGAGTTTTTTAATCAATTGCTTATCGTCACTGTAGATTGGTCTATGGATGTCGTCGAGCTGTGTAAGAAGTATTGTAAAGACGGAGTTGTGGCAATAGACCTAGCAGGAGATGAATCCCTGAATTGTGAGTCGTACCCAGGACACAGAAAAGCATTTGAGGTAAGAATACATATATACTGCATTGGCAAATTGCCAAATTGTTTCCAGCATGGGAAACCATAAAATGTCACTGCTGCATTTTAGATAATCTAGAGAGAACACAATTCATCTTTATTAGGCCTGTTATACAACTGCCTGTTCATGATTCACTGAATCTGAAAGAAAATAGATGATAAACATTTGTCTTATCAACAATCAGTTTTGACAAGGTATTCCTTTCCTTAACTTCTCTGGGGGAAAAAAAGGTAAAAAATGTTAAGGACTTTACATGCAGTCTAACCCCATTGTAAAACTATTTGATTTGTTGATGAAGTATTTAAAATCTGAAGAGATTTAATTGTAATTTGTAGATCTGGAAACTCTTATATAATCCAAAATTTAGACACAGATACATCTGTTTGCAACATTAGCGTGCTAAGAGCGGTTGCTGAGATGTTCAGGAAACGTTTTTTTGTCATCATGATCTAAACTGAAGATTACAAAAACAGTGTTTGAAAGCCATATCTTTAGTGTAATGTCTATGTTTGAATATTTCATGCTGTTTTTTCCACATCTGCAGAAAAACAAGGAGTATTTTAGCTGTGAGTTTTTGTTTTGACAGGAAGCAGTCAGAAGTAAGGTGCACCGAACAGTCCACGCGGGAGAAGTGGGCCCTGCCAGTGTGGTGAAGGAGGTACAAGTTTTCCGCTTTTGCACAGCTGTTACAGCAAAAACAAGCTAACCACACAAAATATGCTTCTCAAAGAAACACTGTTCATCCATCTGCTTTCTGTTGAACTGACGGAAAATTGTGTAACAATGCTGAGTCTGTTTTTAATTATCAGCTTTAGAGCGATTCTGTGAAAATTCAGAAATTTAGTCTGAAGTTTTCTTGGAAATGTCCTTCCCATGTGCTAAATTATATTACTGATACTTTAGAAAGCACCACAACGGTTGTTCATTTTTCACAATGTCACACCACACAAAGAAAAAAAGAATAAAGAAAAAGTAACAAAAGTAAAACGCCCTTGTGTCTGAATGCATTTGCCAACCCTTTCCATAACGTGCATTCCCTTTGCAGGCTGTGGAGGTTCTGAAAGCAGAACGCATCGGGCATGGATACCACACACTTGAAGATCCAGCACTGTACAAACAACTGCTTAAACAAAACATGCATTTTGAGGTAAAAGTAGATCTCAGCTTTCTGACAGTTTAGAGTCACACCCACATATATTTACATAATTAGTCTGATAAAAATGCCATTATTGTGAATGACTTTACAATGTGTCATATAGACATGTAATGGCCCAATATTAAGGTAAGATATCAAACCAGAATTTGCAAATAACAACGGAAAAGCATTTCTCAGACCTTCACTAGAAAAATAAATACCTTTAATCAGAAATTCAGCTTTGACAGAGGAATAAATTACATTTTAAAATGTATATATAAAAAAGTAATATTTCACGATATTATTTTACTGTATTTTTGATCAAATAAATGCAGCCTTGGTACATATACATACATATACATATACATATACATATATAACAAATATTTTTAACATTATATGTGAAATTCTGTTAAATCCACAAGTTTGTGTGGAATTGTTCATTAGTCTATACAGTATTTAATGCAATTCCATCAGAAGTGACTGTATATAAAAATAAATGCACATTATACTAGCAGAGGTGTGTGTGTGTGTGTGTGTGTGTGTGTGTGTGTGTGTACGGATACACATACTTAGTACATTGTATATTTGGAGATTTGGTATCTTTGAAAAAATATAGATAACGAGACCTTATTGCGTACATTATGAGCCACTTACCCTGATGTCTTTCTCATGTAACAGTTCATTTGGTCATTAGCTGTGTGCTCCATGGCCTGAATTGGGTGTGTGAGATTAGTGAAAGCATGAAAGTTTCATTAATGGGCCCCCTGACAGATATGGACTGAGAAACACAGAGGATTTCCTGAAATGTAAACTCATACTGCCCTCTGGTGGACAGTTTGGTAAACGGTGTTTATACACGTCAATGTTCAGTCTCTGTGTACTGTTTATATTTGCCACAGTATTTAAGAGAAGTTTTAAAGAGGTTAACAACATACACAATGTTGCTACGTCACTGTAATCTTGATGGCGTTTGTGTATTCTTGTTTTAGATGTGCCCTGTCTCTAGCAGACTGACAGGGGCCTGTGACCCAGACTTCACCAAACATCCTCTCATCACGTGAGAATATGTTTATTTACGTCAATGTTTAATTTCGTAATGCATATTCCTGGTCTTACTGTGAATGATTTATTGATGCATGTTATTTATTGATGCATGTTATCAGTTCCATATGGGATATTAGATGATGTCAACAAATAGCTATTTTAGCACTGTTTTAAACTCATTTGGTCTGACTTAATTTCTGTTGCGTATAACTTCCACTTTTTTCCCCATCTAATCCATTCCCGAAGGATAGAATAAAATAAATGCCTACTGCTTTGCATTATTCATAATTGACTACGGTGTTTCACTTACAGCACATTACAGAAGTAAATTGACCAATTCATATTAGGGCTTTTCACGCTATGCTTAACCACTGGTCATCTTCGTTCTAATCCCCGTGTTTAACTCCGGGTAAAGAAATGTTTCTCACTTGTAATTTAGGGTGTTCACACTTAGCAGCTTTGGTTGGATTAAAACGAACTCGGGTGTGATTGCCCTGTTAGTTTTGTTCATTTGAACAATTCAGTGTGAACGTTGCCATCCAAACCTAAGTGTGTACCAAACAAGTGGACAAAGAAATCTGAAAAGAACTCTTTAAAACGAACTCTAATGTAGTTAGACCGAAATATGAACACAACATGGAAAAAACATCTAAACAGACCCAAAAATGAGACGATATGTCACAAGATCCGATCCTTAAAGGGGCAGAATGCGTTAGAACCTTGTTTTTCTTAGCTGATAAAAATACCATTATACTGTATGTACGCACATACAATGAGACATTTGTCCCCTGACTGTTGATATACAACATTTCTGTGACTATCCAAAGCTAGAGAATATGAGCCACATGATTGACTCTGCTGCCAAGCATCTAGCCGTAACATGCGATCACTCGTTTCTTATCAGAGCAGGGTTTCATAACCCAGTCATTTCATAACCCAATTATAACCCAAGTGTGAAAAGCCCTAAAAAGACCCAGGTTTCGGTTTACCTGGGGTTTAGAATGACCCTGTGTTTATTAGTTCAAGTGTGATAATCCTGTTATGCGTTTCAGATTCAAGAAGGACAAAGCGAACTACTCTTTAAACACCGATGATCCTACAATCTTTGACTCCACCTTGAACTCAGACTACAAGGTGGTGCAGAAATACATGGGCTTCACTGAGGAAGAATTCAAGAGATTGGTGAGACAATTTGCCAAAACCAGATTCTCTAATTGAGTCCAAAATGTCCATATCATAGTGGAAATGGATTTAATCATCTTCCGCTTCCTTTCCCACAGAATATAAATGCAGCCAAGTCCTGCTTTCTTCCTGAGAATGAGAAAGAGATGCTTCTTAAGCAACTCTACAAGGCCTATGGCATGCTGAAGAGCACCAGCTTTTAAACTAGTATGCAGCGAACAGAGCCTTTCAGGACATTTGCCTTTTCATAAGTGAATGTGGGTCCTGATTCCTTGAAACCTGCAGATGTTTCTCCAATATTTCTCTATGTTTTTTGATTTCTTAATATTCTTCTTTGATTTCTTAATATTTACATAAAAACAATAAAGACCATAAATACAACCTTCCATGAAAGATTTAACTTTAGACATACCGCTCATAAAAATAAAAGGTATATTTTATTAACCACTGTTAGAATACTGGTTGACCAAATGCTTTTCATCTACCTGGACATTTTTCCTCAGGTATTGTAATATGGCCTCTTATTTCATATTTACTCAAGTATAAACCACTATACTTCATGCTGTTCTCAGTATACATACAGAACATGACCGTAATGTAAAGAAAAAAAAAAAAAAAAAAAAAAAAAGTATATTAAGCCGTACAACATGCGAGTCAAACTGTTTTAGTACCTCATTCTTACCATTTCACAACTCCAAAACATTAAACCAGAATATGACAATGTATGGTGCTTATCTGATGTATATTGTACAGCCTATGCATTATACAAACCTTTTTAACAGTTTAAAATGACTATTAATATTATAGTCATTAGATGTTACCAGGTTTGATGATGAAATGCTGTGCAAAACCCTTTTAAAGTTTGTCATTGCTTTCTTCTAACACCAGAGGGCATTTACCAAAAGACAAATAACTCAGGTTTGGAGTTTATCAGCTTAGAGAAAAATATCTGTGTCAGGTTTTACATTTTCTATTGTATAGTGTGAACTGCATCGGAAAACATTAGGACTAGAATACTGTGGGAAAGGGGGGACTGAGTACTGTCACTATATAAACTATCAATATAAATCATTTTCCATTTGAATGGTTGTGTGATTCTTGACTAGTATGACAAAAATGTTGTATTGTTTTAATTAAGAGGGTCTTCATTGGTCAATCACTGAAATTTCCATATTTTTGCTGCCGTCGATGGCAACTTTTTATGTCAATCCTAAATTAAGTTAGACTCGACTTAATTATATAGATAAACAATGGAGAACCAGCACTGCGGATTGTAAAAACGCATTCTATGGTGATCCCTTAAATGGACCTTTCTTTATTATATTTATAAATCAAGATAATACTTAGGTAAAAGTATAATTGGTTTGTGTACCAATGAATGAAGACACTGAAAGCGAAATAATGTAATTTATGTTTATTCTGAGGTACTTCCATTTATAGCCACTATATAAATGCAATGTGTTTCAACAAGTGTTTTTTTGAAAGTAGACAAAAACCACAAAACAGTGCCAGGAGCAGAAAGCAGTAACTTAAGATACTACATAAATATGGTTAATTATGTTACATTTGTGTACAGTATGTAATGAAGAATAGAAACAAATCTCTTCTGACCTCAGGCAATAATTGAGAATTCTGTTCTGTAATCAGACCTCCAACCGTAGTTGGAAAAAAAGGCTATATTTGGTACTTTATAGTATACAGTAGCTCAACGTGACATTGAACTGTTTAGTTTAAGTTTAGGTTGGAAAAATATCAAAATGCCTGTGCTTCTGTTCAACCCCTGTAAGAAAAAACAACTTTCCCTCACTCAGCGCTGTGAATGAACAGTCCTTGACAGATTCGTCCCATTTAGTGGTGTTTGCAACGGCAGTGACTTCTCCATCTGTCTTCTTAGGCACTCAACAGCATGCAACGGGTGGACGTCCACCTTAATGGCAGTCTATGAGAGGAACTCTTCACTGCTGCCCGAGGAGCAAAAAAAGAGGAGAATTTTGATGAGAAAAGGAGAGAACTCCTCAGCTTTCCTCTCTCCTCCAGGTCATTCTTGATCTTTATGATGGGCCCTCTGTCCCCTGATTGTCCTGGCTCCCGGAGGCCTCTGCATCAGGGGCTGGAGATACAGAAGCATCTCCCTCTACAAGACACAGATATGACAAAACATATTGCCACAAAAGTACATGTGCACATCCCCAGCAACACATTCTTGACAGGGTCCCCATGGTCATGGGAAAATCTCAGGTTATTTCAGAGATAAAATGGTGCCAAGAATGTGAACTAAGGAAACTGGGTCAAATGAAGACAGATGAGGCTCTTATTTCAGTAGGAAAGAGTTGAAAAGTTCCCATACGAATAGGAAATGGTCAAGGAAGCGTTATTGTTGAGAGGGCAGATAATAAATCTTTGTCAGTGGCGACAGCTTCCATTCACCCTCACCAACTCTATCCAGGACACGACAATAAAGGTCACAGTGTCCAGATTGAACACAAATAAAGAAAAGAACATTTTGAAAGAGAGGCCAGTGAAAGTCTTTGGTTCACATTCTCTTTTGTAAATGACACTTGTAAGGTGTTCATGCATCACAGTCTTATCGTGTTCACAAAGCAAGTCATTACAAAGGCCATAAGGATTATGCAGTGTTGCATAATAAATGTGACTTTACAGACCACTGGCAGTCAAGACATATAATCAGTTCTCTTATCACAAGAGAACCACAGATTGTGCAAAGAAAAAAAAAAAAAAGAGAGAGAGAGAGAGAGAGAGAGAGAGAGGTACTTCAGAAAGTATTAGTGCATAGTGTTAAGGTTAGCTTCAGGTTTTCATGTTTACATATTGTCAACATTGATCGAACAGATGCAAGAAAAAGGACCAATGAGCAAATTCTTTGAGCAAATAAAATGAAAGACAGATGATATAATTTGTTGATTTATACATTCTAACAAAAAAATTCTCTCAGGTCTTTCAAGTATACTGTTAGTATATAACCACAAATAGCCTACCTCAATTTGAAATTATTTACCAAAAGTTAGAGAAGAAAAAGAATAATAATAAGGAGTTGTTGAAGGAGGAGGAGATGACTGACGAAGATGAAGAAAAAGGCGGCGGCGAAGAATAATGAGGAGGAGAAGAGACTGTTGGAGAAATATCAATACAATATCAACTTGTGAACTAAAGCTCATTATGTGAGGTACCTGCAGTCTTCAGGTCCATCTGAGCCATGTCTTTGGTTAGTTCACTGGTCCCCACCGCTACTCCCTCTCCTTTAATGTCTGGCACCGCGTTCCTGCGACCTGTACGATCACAGTTTATGAAGTCTGAATATGACGTCTCAACGTCCATCATCTGCTCACAAACTGCCCTCTCATTACACCTGAAAGAAACCAAAGACAGACAAAGAAGGTAGAACATTTACGCTCCAGAAAGAAAGCAACAGTTTGACTAAACTCTTTTGAATAACTCCATTTAATGAGCTCTGAAAAGGAAAATCCTGCCAGAGAAAAGCTGTGAATCTCCCAGTTCAGTAAAGCCCATGACAGAACATGCCGTCTGATGAATTGGAGTAATTATTACTTCAGGGGCTCTATTTCAACGCTAAAGTTAATAGATTCAGCCACTGAACTCATTTCACGGCCTAATTATATAAGAGAGCTAAAAGCATTCATCCAACCAGGATGTATTCGTCATTCTTTTCATGCTTGTTTACACTGTTGGTTTCTTGTGAGTATCAGTGCAAGCTTGCAAATGGAGACTTATTGGCACGCAAACAAGAGATAAAACCCAAAGCGATCGATTAAACACTTTTTGGAGCTCATCAAACTGCTTTCACAAGGACAGCCATGGGTGCGCATTATGCTGAGAGAGGAATCCTCTGAGAATGCATTCAAAACACATTAGCTACACACCCACTAAAGTTTCTTCTAAGCCAACATGAAATAAAAAATTAAAAAAATTACCCCATTTACTTTTAACCAATGCTGCTGATAACATCTCAGAAGTAACTGGCTCATGTTACTTTGTAAACTGACATCATAATATTCAAGGTCTATGTTCTACCTCAGGATTTATGTTGTACAAACTTCAAAATACTGTGAAATGCAAGTAAATGTAAAGCAAAAAATACATATAACCATTCAAAAGTTTGGGGTCCATTTTTAATATTTCATATTTTTTGAAGACTTTTTTTAAAAACTACAATAAAAATGTTAAAAAATAAAATAGTAATACTTTAACAGTCTAATAAATACTGTTACTTTTCAACAAAATATACTCCAACTCCAACTCCAACTCCAAGTGCTAGTCAGTGGTTCCCTTACTGCTGTTAGTTATTGAGATGAAATATGGCTAGTTTTTAATAAGACAAAGGCATCTAAAAATAAAAAAAAAGTTAACTAGGCAGAAAATGTTATATAAAACTTTCTTGTATAGTTTATTGTGTTTTACACAGAGCTAGTCCATACAGACTCAGAATTTGCACAAAATTTTTTTTTTTTTTTTTTTTAATCTATAGCGTTTTCAGTCTTGTAAACATATAAAAGGTATGTTGACAACTGACGCAAAGCTCAAGCCCAGAACAGCTGTCATAGGGTCACAGGGAACTATTTTCCTGTAGTAGATGGAACGTACAGAACAAGACGTAGAGGTTACATTTGCATGTGTGAAACACTTTAAGCCAGCATACAGACTCAAACACAATTGATGATGAGAGCACTGGTGTGGACCGTCAGTCTGACCAAATCATGTGCTGGTGTGAATAACTTTCTCAGTTGGTCGCAATAGTGACCAGAGGGAATTCATCTAGAACCCTGACACACCAAACCTCCTTACGACAGCACAGGACTGTCTGTGCAACCTGATTGGGTTGCAGGTATTGCCTCACGCTACAGACAGAGACCCTAACAAACCACAGAACAAGAGACAAATCTCTAGTCAGGAAGGTGAGAGCAATTGTCTGTGTCACCTGCAAAATCATTCTCTTTTTGGGGCTTGTCTTGCTGTTGCCTCTCCACTGCACCTGTGGTCACTTATTTGCACCAAAGCAGGTTCCTAACTGGACGGATCAAGATCCCTGAAGTTTAATTAACTTGGTGATATAAGGAAAATAAAATAAATTTTCCTTAATTTGTTCCCTTACTTTTTTGAGCAGTGTTTGTTTATGGTTATATAAAATAATTGTAGATGTATAAAATGTCTGAAGCCAAGCACAGTAGAAAAGAGAAAAGCAACAACACACAATTAAACAATTTAACAGTTAACACATATTCCTAGTTTTATTTTTCATTGCATGCTACTCCGATATTCTTTCACCAAATCACATCAATTCATTTAATCTCAGAAATGTCTCCTTTTTCTGCTGATATTGCCAACCACTTACCATTTAGAGACCACTTTTCAAGATCCAATCAATCAATTCATGATGGATAAAAATCAAGTTCCGCCCTACATTTTCATCTCATCGCATATCCGGTTTCACGCAAAGATATGACACACTGGGCTGCAAATACTACTGTTGAGTTGTGACTCTAAATGCCACTTTGAATTTGTACAGCTGGTCTATCTGAAGTGATGGAACAACAGAAGAAGGGACATTCCAGAAGAATGTGAGAGGGCGAGGGAGAGACGACATACACAAATAAACGCAATGCTGTGTGTTCGGAGCAGTGGGGGAGGTGTGAGGGAGCACTAGGCAGAGAAAATTACAGGGTATAAATTAAATGCTGGTCTTCACTGCTCATCCATCCTTTCTGCATCTCTTCTTCCCTTGAATCACCTCTCTCCATCCCTGCATTTCCCTTTCATCCTTCAACCCTCCTCCTCTTCTTTCCTTTTTATAGTAGTCTCTTCCTTTCTATTATTCTCAAATGCTCCAGTAGTGCTGAACAAATCATGGGTGTAGGAACAATCTGAAAAGTGGGAGGGATTTTAACTTGAAAAGTAATGATTATAATCGCAAAATGTGGGAAGTAGAACATAAGATTTCTGCAAAGAGCAAATGTTGTCCTTGTGAGAATGTTGCAACAGGAGTTAACTTCTAGACATACCACTTTTATGGATCAAGGGGTCAAAGTTTGGCTGATCAGTTCAGTCAGATAATGCAAACACATGGTCATTTAAAAGATAAAATACTACCCTAAAGGCTCAAGTATACTTTGTTTTCGGTATTCCACTCAGTTTGCACACAGCTGAGCATGCAAGCTTTTCAAAGTTACTCCTTTGGCCATCAGCAAGGAAAGATGCATTTTGTGCATGCATACATTGTTTTCAAGTGCTCAAGTCACTCAAACATGCATTGTTGTATGCCCACTGGTAAAAAAAATTAGGCTGCAAATGGACAGTGTACATGGATATGTATTGTGTATCTGTAAACTGTACATACGGCACTTCTAAATATATGTTCGTTGTTGAAATATAATAAAGTCGCATTTTAACATACATTAAGTAAATCAAAACACCAATAACGGTTAAGTAAAATATAATGAATATATAGGCTTCTATAGTGTATTTATTTTGCGGGAGTTCATTTTATTAGTGAACGAACCAACTGTGGACACTGAATGAATGCCTGAGGTAAAATGTAAAGCTATGTGTTCTTGTTTACAAGTGGTTTTATTGATGTCTTGCCACTGTTGAAACACTAGTTGAGTGATTACAATAGATATGATCACTTAGTAAGTTGTTCAACATTGCTTCATGCTCATTCATGTTTGTTCTGTGATTAGTATTAAAGAGGAAGAGATAAAAAGGACATTTTTTGTGAGTGTGGAGTGCGCTATGCTGTGGGAACTCCTCCCCTTCACATAATTCCTGAAACCTTATTGATCAACTGACCAATTGTTACGAAATGCAGTAAATACCAGGAGCGACAATTGTGTCAGAATCAAGACTGAACGCTGCATAGCTGGTCGAGCAGAGAGCATGGCAGCTTACGCAATGTATCGCTCCTACCTTTCAAGAAACCGAGGCTACAAGAGGAACCGGAGATGTTCTTTTCGAGACCGGTAACTTCAACATTGTACACTTTGGGAACCATCTTCAATTCCGCAGTGAGAGAGGTACAGATCAGCCTAAAGACACAGGGAAGCAATCACAGCGAAGAGAGCACCACCAAGTGTGCCCACCGCTGATAGGTGTAGCTAAACCAATGAAATCAGGAGCTGAAGGATATTAAAACTGATGAATTAAATATTACAAAAATAATAATAATAATAGCGAGCTGCACTGAATACAGAGCAGACAACCATGCAGTGAGCATATGAGCACAAACTAATGCACAAAGCTACAGTGTCAACAGCAAAGCACATAACCACAAGCTAGCGTGCAAGAGCAACAGTGTTAACAGTGATTGGCGTAATTATCCCAAAGATTTCAGTAAATGAGATTAATCAAAAATGCATATCAAAAGCGAGCTGCACTGAGTACAGGGAAAGCCATTCAGAAGCACATAAGCACAAACTAATATACAAAAACAACACCTGCATGTTTAGGGAAGTATGGGGTTTGATGCCATTTTGTTTGAGATCTTTTCACCTTGTTTTGTTGAGCCAGAAAGTTAAACTGCATTTAGTTTTCTTTATTTTGGGGTTCAGGAAAGGTAGAGGGTTTTCATATAGATCATTTCTGTTTGTTATATTTGGCCATATCTGCCCTAGAAGATAATCCCTTTTAACAATTAACTCATTACATTTTCACATCTCTCTGGTATTGAGACTCTCGTTCCTTTTTCCAGTTACGGTTGACCCCTAGCGGTCATAACAGAGTACATAAGCACAAACGAATGTACAAGAGTTGCAGTGACCGCAGCGATATGACGTCGCTAGTTGAGGTACACCCAAAATTTGCATATCAAATGCGAGCTGCACTGAGTACATGGCAGACACAGCTGCACAAACTAATGTACAAAAGCAACAGTATCAACAGCAAACCAGTAACAAAGAGACCATAAGCACCACCAGTGTACAAAAGCAACAGTGTCAACAGCAAAGCGGTGCCCTGAGAGAATTGAGATATCTCAAGAGTAAGAAAAGTTAATAACTCACTGAAAGCACTTGAGCAGCCAGAGATGGTACATCCAGCTTGTAAAACCTGGCAAAGGTGTTCTGAGAAGACCACCCAGCAGCAAAACAAATAAAGCACTCGTTGAGGGCATTCCCATTCCTGGTTTACATAAGCCAAAGGAATAGCGACTATCCCGTAAGAAAGTCTCTGCCTAGAGACCATACATCCCTTAACCTCTGATCTCCTGTTATCTAGCCTGAGCTGCAAGAACCTTAAAACATCTACCATGGGACAGCTCACCAGGTCGATATCGCATTCGTCACTCCAATTCACAAACACACCCCATTTCAGCACATAAAGGTGCCTCCTGTCGGGTGCACGAGACTACCTTCTCGTGTGCTGGACATGCTCGCAGAGTACAAGCTCTTCTAAGACCCCTGAAGTATTCCCAAAAGAACCCCCAACAGAGGGGCCACCAGCAGCTCCTTCAGGTCTGCAAGTCTGGTTCGGCTAGTACGGGGCGATGAGGATCACCAACGCGCTCTCCTCCCTTATTTTTCATAAAACTAGAGCAAAATCTTCACCGGACGAAATGGGTACAGTCTGGATTTTGGCCAGTGCGACGTTAGAGTATCTCCAACTAACGAGGCGTAAGACAACGAGAACTACATAGAGTAGTGCATTTTTTCGCTCGTCAGAACCCCAGATCATTCGCACCACCCCAGTGTGAAGTCTCCACGCTCTGAGGAATCCCGTATGTCCACTACACAGTTTAAGATGCCAGATAGACATTAAGAGAAGATGTCAATCCGCCCACAGAAGGAGGCTTGTAACCTGCTTGAACAGGGCTCTTGAACGCATGGATATTGACGGTGCAAATTAACATCTCGCCATTCCAGCTGCGGTAGAAAAGGCCTGAGGGATAAGCCCCGGGGATTTCAGTTCTAGGCGGTTCAATAGTCCACTTGCTCTGTGACTATGACCAAAGACCTGAAGTGGGTACAGCCTTGCACACCGCATCGTTACGACAGTGTGTACAGACTGTTCCTGTCTGAAGCAGCACCGAAGAGATGGTCTCCATGCGCTTTGCCACCGAGTCGAAGTATACCCCATTTTAGGTTCAGATAAGCACATCTCTCGCATGGGCTAAAAATCAGGCAACGACCCAGATAATTTAGAATGAGCAATAGGGCATTCTAAGGGGGAAAGCACTGCATCTACAGGTTTCAAGAACGTGTGCGGTGGTACAGCCGATGCTGATATCCTGCGCCCTCTAACGCAAATCTCTGGAAACGTCTGTGGCGTGTTTTCTGAATATGGAAGTATGCATTCTTCAGATCCAAATCGCATTTTTACCATGATCTGTTTCAATGTCGTCATTCTGAGGGTGCGCTTGTGAACAGCTCAGCTGATGAGTCTGAGGTCCAGGATAGAACTGAGCCCTCCAGAAGAATCCGCTCTGTAACTCGCTCAGAGGGAGGTACGCTATCGCCCCTTTAGTGGAGGCTACAGCCAGTGCAGACTGTGGCTCCATGCTGCTCTGAGGCAGGGCAAGCAATACACTATGGATAGGATGAGAAACTCACACATCCAGGCATTAGGACACACACACTGCAATTGTCGCCTACAGAAACAGAGGTGATGGCCACCCGCAAACGGTGGGGTTTTCTCCTAGGTTTGTAAGGCCTTGGCATCACGTGACTCATTGCTTTCACATGCCTTAGAGCCTCGTAAAAACTCAGCTACCGACTTCATGGCATCACCAAACAGGCCAGCTGTTGAGGAGTGTCTTGCAACCAGAGTCCTTCAGGTCAGCTAGAGCCAACCATAGGTGCCATTGAAGGACCACCATGAAGCCCAAGAACAGCCAATAGCCTAGTTGGAGCGCTTAGTTGGCATGAGCGCAAAGTCTGTCGTCGCCTGCATCAAAACTGCCGCCGTCCTTTCCTTTAGAGACTGCAGAAGCTTGACACCTTTCACATTTCCATAGAACATGTCGGAAGCAGAGGCATAGAGAGGAGCCATACATCTACACATATTGGATGGCAGACTGAGTGAAGCAACAGGTTTTCCACGACAATTTCCTGGACAGGGGGTACACGCACATAACCATGGGCAAAATGGTCTGAGGATAGGGGCAACTGCGTAGCCCAGGCCGCATCGTCACCGCCACCCCAATAGTAGGGGGAAAGGGGGCTCATCAGTGGCTGGCCGTAATACCATGTACAATATCCCACCTGAATCTCAAGGTGCACACTGGAAGGTTGGCGCAGTGCATGCAGGTGGACTCCAAGAGAGCAGCCTCAGCGTGGGACAAGCCCATGCAGGTGATGCGTGTCCTGGTCAATTTTGACTTCATTAGTAATTTAAAGTCAAAATGGCATTATTTGAATTTCCTGATGAAATGGATAGATTTTGAAAGATGACACGGTCTCATAGAAAGGAGATTATTTATCGATGAGATATATATATATATATATATATATTATCGAAAGTACGATTATTGGTGGTTAGTCTGCAACGTTGTATTCGTTGTGTACACAAGACACTGGAAAGTACGCGGTCGGTACACCATGAGAGTACCATGTTATGTACCGTGGGTGGTGTATCACAGTTCGGTTTAAACACCCTTAGTGGCTATAGTTTGTATAATTCAGCATCACAATGATGAGGATCTGCAGTGTTTTCTTGAAATGTTTGCCATAACACAGCCTGAGCTCATTCAACATTAGCCACTGTGTGTTTTAGCAGGCTGAGTCATTACACATAACCTCTGCCAGCTCCAGCTTGTCAGTTACCTGATACGCCCAACCTCCTTTTCAGCCAGGACCTTGAGAAGTCTGAGCCAATTTCACTGTCATGCAAACGCTGCTGGCATGTTCTCCAAATATCAACCAGGTTTTGTAGCATCTATAATTACTAGCATTCACATGTCCTAGGTACCGCAGAAAGATTTTTTTTAATGATGTGATCCCAAGTCAGCAAAGGTCAGGCCGTGGTCACAGCAGCTAAAGAAGAATTTAGAACAGGTGCCTGCAGAGAGCTCGCCTCCCCAGAGAGGAGACAAAGTAAAGAAAGTGTCACACGAAGTGCATGAGGATAAAAAAAAAAAAAAGAGGTTTAAAGAGAATCTCCCCATAAAAAACACAAGCTGTGCTCTGTTGAAAAGTGCACATAATAATGTTTTCACAAAAAGTTGAAAGGTTTAACATCACAAGTTGATGTCTGGCAAAAAAGTAAAATTACTGTGAGACTGAAATACCAAATCAGCATTAATAAAATTATTTGTGAAGGACCATGTGACACTATAGACTGGAGTAATGATGCTGAAAAAAAAAGGTATACAATTTTAAAATATATTTACATAGAAAACCTTTACATTAAATATAATTAAAAAAAAGACAAGAATTCAGTTTTCACCATGCATTTGATCAAATAAATGCAGCCCTATTGAGCATAAGAGACTTTTTTAAAACAATATAGATAAAAATATAATATTTATTTACATAACATGTTGGATGTTTTACCTACAATTTTAATCTATCCGATATCAAGTTCCCAATATATAGCACTCCAGCCTGAAAATCCGCTTACAAAAACAAAACAAAAAAAAGTTTCTATATTTAGCAAGTTTATCTGACAACCGAGGGCTGTTGCTTTGCTTGGCTCAAATGGTGTTCAGTTACTTTCCATTTACTCTCCCAAATTTCATTACAATGAAGTAAAACTATGGCCCACTAAAGGTAATTTGATATTTTCTCCCTTGCATGTGACCAATCTTACTGAAGCAAAACTTTAATTTGCAGATGGCATCACAAGGAGGAAACAGGAGTCAACAGCAGCTATAGGAAGCGTCAGAGGACAAACGACGCAGGTGTGTGCACAAATCCCTGAATATCACTAAAGCAACTCATACCAGATGGAAAACGCCACAGTTCACCCTTAGCCTGCAGTCCTTGTGGGATCAAGAGCGAGAACCTTCCAAAAAACACCCACTTGAGCACTGACAGGTTTATCATTCATATTATTAGTTCTGCCAGCAATGTCGCCAGCAAGCCTAAACAAAATGACAAATTCAGGTTTATTTAAACGAACCAAAACAACAACAGAAAAGCAGTGAAATGGAGAGTCTTGCTTTCACTCTCACTAGATGTTTAGATAGGTCCAGTGTCTAAACAGTCTGGACAGCCCACTGGGTACATAAACTCATTCCTCATTTCCATATTTGGACAAGTCTTGAGATATAAGAAAAATTAACTCCAGCCACCCAGTCTGCTGACTAGATTAGATCTTCACTCAAAATCAGTCGACCACTGGTCCATTGACATTAAGAGCACTGTCGACATGTCAAAACATTTTTCATACTCAGCAACTTCCATGCACAACGACTCCTGTATATGGAAGGTTACCCAAGTACAATCATAACAGAAAACATTTAAATATACAAGCCTCAAAGGTACAGTAGTAAATGCAGCCTGTGTCATTCTAAAGCTCACAGAGGGGAAACAAATTAATTAATACTTGAAAGAAACAAATGTGGATTTCAGTGAAAATATGGACACTTTACCACTGACAACAATTCCCTAAATTTCACTGCTCTTTGAAATGACGTTACTTCAGTTAATGAAGCCTGCTTCCTAGAAAACACCATATATGGAACTTCAGTAAAATTATCTGTCTTAATTATCAACATTATTGCTGTGATGGAAAGACATTCTAGACCCCAATTCACAAACCTCGGGAGGGAACGACACAGAGACTCAGGAATGTACACTCAAAGGGAAATAAAATGACTCCGAGGTTAATGTCATTACACCGGACCACAAGCGAATACATTTTATGGACAAATATGTCCATCTCCAATATTTTTGTGGCTTTCAAGTGTAGAAACCACCAGGAAGACAAAGCGAGTCTCTGGTGCGCTCTAGTCCATCAACTCGGTCACAGGGTGTGTCAATATATGCCTAAGCAATTACATGGATGGTTTAAATACTTTTCCCTTCATCCATCAGTCCCTGGCTTGAAAGTGCATGCGGCCACTCTCAGCAAACTGTTCTGTCAATAAAGAGCCTCTTCTGTATAAGCCGGAACTGAATGAGGAAGATGGGACCCTTGAGACAAGAAACCCCTTCCTCCTCAAAAGGCAGGAGATGAACTGTAAATGCAACCGACTTAGTCATTTACACTGCAGGTCTTGATGACCAATTCCAATTTGTGAACTATATCAGACTTTTTTGAAGACCAACTTACATCTTTTAAAATGACTTGTTACTTTAAAATCTTTTAACTTGGCAAAACAACCCAAGGTAGACATATGTATCCGTAAAAGCTGAAAGGAAATACAATGGAGTTCACTTATCTCGAGTCATGGTTAACTCGCCAATCCTATTATGTCAACGTTTTTGAAGTGGAACCGCCAAACTCCCTATTTGTCTTAGTATTTTCTCATCGGTTACGTCGATTCTTTAATGTCGCCGAATCCTAGTATCTAGAGCAAAAACGAGGGACATATACACCACTTCACATGGTTATCTCATGACAGAGTTCACTGCGCATGCGCCGAGTTTGCGTTGTACGTGGATATATATTATAGCTATATTTAGCGAGTTTTCAGACCACTCAAGCACACATTTTCAAAAAAGCGACTAGCGACAAATCTAACGACTTTATCTGGAGTTATTGGAGACTCTCTGAAGTGAAAGCACATATCGTTCTTACTCTTATCAAGGAGCAGCGATTGCTGCCGCATCCCCATCCCAAAGCACTCACAGGCGGCCCAGTCCTTGCACAGCAGATCCTCCCAGATGCAGGGAGAGCAGGAGATCTTCACTCCTCCCTGTGCAAATGAATCGCGCATGTCCGGCAAGCCACCGCTGGCTGATTGCGCAATGGCAGTACGGAATGTCAAATGTTCTTTGTCTAAAAAAAATATAATTAAAATCACTGCACAAATATAAAAAACGCTGCATTTGTTTGACTCACACAGCCTCAGTCGTGTACTCTTGTCCGCTGTGTGTGTGTGCGCCTGTCTGTGACAAAAGCTAACTAGCTGGCTTGCCACGTCTCAGTCAAAACAGTACACCCAAAAATACAGGAAAGAATGGGAATCAAACCCTGAATTCCAAGGCTGATTAAAGCCGTTTATTGGTGATAATACGCGGGCATACTTGTTGAGAAAGCACATTAGACAGGCAGAACGCAAGTATGCAATCTAGTACAGCAACAACGCGCACGCATGCATGCACACAAACACATCCCTGTTTCTGGCTCTGATGTGATCTTTGCTCAGCACTGCTACGGATTGAAGGTTATTAAAAGTCGGGACGAAGCCGAATTTGTTGAGAAAGCACATTACACAGGCAGAACGCAAGAAAGTATGCAATCTAGTACAACGTGATGACCTCACGAATATGTTATGATTGTTTACGCTGTGAGCGAAATTGTGTTTGCAATGTTGGAGAATATAATTAAAGGTTTTTAAAATCGAGAATCGAAGGCGTTTTTTATTGTATACTGGTAAATCTCTGCTGTTAGTTGGTGCACATATACCTTTTGTTGTTAGCAAACATATACATTTTTATAGAATGCCGATCGCTTCATCAAATAAATCGCCATATTGGGTGTCTGTTATTTCGATGCTTTTCTGCAACCCCCGAGGCCGTCGACACAACTGAACTCCACTGTAAAACCAGATGAAATGATAATACAAGCCATTGCTTTCCGCACCATCTTTAAAGGTCAGTAAACATTGGTCTCTTAAGGCAAAGAAGAAAAAAAAGGAAGAGGCCATGTACCTAAACAAAGTAAATGTAAATGCGAACTTCAAGCTAGTTCACTCTAAACACTTGAACTTTACCCGGATCACCTCTGGACTGAAAGGCCACCAGTTTTCAGCCCTTGCAAACTAATCTCGTTAAACCTGCTGTAACATGAGCACGGTCAGTAACGGATGAAAAAGTTTGTTCTCTGTGTCACCATGATGCTCTAATTATATAACGACAGTACAACTGTGGAAGCCTATTATTGCAGCCATGAATGCAGTGTGAATCAGCACACCTGCAAAGCAAATACGTTTCATTTATAGTCGTTCATCCTTGCTGCTGTCGACTGATGAATGGGAGATCTTCTGAACAGAATGTAACGGGAGCTCATGCTGATATTATCAACAAAGGCCCGAGTGCCCAGCGGAGGATACGAGTCTACTGCTACAATTCTACATGAGACCCACTGTGCCTCAGAGCATAATAAAAACATTATGTAGTGGTGGTAGCAGTACGTCCTAACAAACTGTGAAATTAATGAATTAAACATTTCTTAAGGGAATAAACCTGCATTTTTATTAAAATATTCAGAAAAAGAACAAATTAAAGATTTTTAAGTTTATCCTTTTAAGTTAAATTGGGAATTTTCAATGTGAGCTCAGACTAACAAATTAATAAACGAACAAATCATTTAGCACATTTTCATTGCGACTAAACCACATTTTTGATGTACAAATGAATAAAATTAAAAAGACCAAATTATCATAAGAAAATGTAAAATTAATAAAAGAAACCATGAATGAATAAATGAAAACTGCGATGTCCCTGCTGGCCATTACTTTTGTGTGTGTGTGTGTTTTCATGGGTAATTGGCTTATTGCCGTGGGCTTGCGACGGATCATTAGTCTTAAAGTCCATACCTTTTGGCTCGAGTCAGGTTTAATTATCAATCAATTTTAAGTATGTTTGTCAAATAAAAGCTCAGATGCTTCCGACTCATTTGTGGCAATCCTTTGGGAACGCAACCTACGTGAAAAATTATTTTTATTAATTAACAATTGATTGTTCATTTTATTAGTTTAATCAATCAATTTTATTTTTTTCAGATTAGTAAACCAACAAATTAATGGATATTACAGTATACTGAACGAACAAATAAATGAAACAACTGAACAAACAAACAAGACAATGTAATGTACTTTAAAAGCCATTTTGGCACCCTGTTCAATCACATACCACCACATGACACGCTCTAAATCTGTGATAAAAATATGGCCACCAGACCTACTAGTATTTGTTTGTGTACCGTGAGTCATTATGGAAAAATAAAAACTGGCCAAGTATGGGCATTTCAAATGGGACAAGCTTATGCATAGAAATGACACCACCTTATTTTCTTATTTCCATTAGCCAGACATGCACTGACTATAAGAGTTTCAGACCTTTTAAAAAGGAATTTAAGATTGAGTGTGCTGATAATGTTTAAAGCTCCAGTTTTGGACAAGAGAACAAAGCTTATATAATAGCTCCCATTGAATAGAGTGAGCTTGAAGATAACCCATATTCTGTCTTTATCAGGGAAGAATTTGTGGACACCACGGAGCTGCATCTAATCAAGTTGAATAGACTCCAGCCTGTCTAAAGCACATTTAGCTGCTCTTGAGATAAGTGCACCAGCACTCCCCCTTTTACTCAGATGAGCCACAGCGCAACTGAACGAACACACACTTTGTGTTCACGTGACGTGACTGCTCAGTCAAGAAAAAAAAAGAAGAAAAAAAACCACCCTATAGCCACCATTGCATTTATTTATTTTTTGCCTTGGGTTTTAAGAGAAAAACAAACAAACTCATAATTCAAAGTTCGCTTGCGGTCGGCCCATGTTTCCTTCCTCCTTTTGAAGGGCCTTGCTTTGAGTGTTCACATCTATTTCTCAAGCAACATCAAAAGGGCCATTCCCTGAATTTCCATGCTGGTGATATTATTCAGGACCAGGAAGGGTCACCTTCATCCACCAACCAAGCGTTTTGTGCCATCATGACTTTTTAAATGCCAACTTTACGGTCCCCAAGCACTTCAGCTGCACTTTCACAGTGTCTTATCAGCATACTGTCACATTTCCCAGCACATGTTCAGCACCTCCAGGAAAAGGTTATGAGACCACCGCAAGGGAACTTTGCTGGTGCATTACACATCCACTGCACCCAAAATGAGGAGGGATCTTTGATCACATTTTCCAAAAATGATGGTCATCATGAATGACAGACGTCATCAAGCAAACAAACAGCAAAAATAAATAAGTTTGACAGGTATTCAGACTCATCTCAGTTAATATGAACTCATGAAAATGACCCTATAATTGCAGTACAAATGGCAATGTATAGTTTTATAGTTATTCTGACTCAGTCATTACAGTTTGAATCCCATAGACAAGAATCTATACAAATAAGTAAACATTGAACTTATATTATGCTTCTTAAACATTGGAAATATCTCTGTTATGTGGAGACAACACACGGCAAGGCTGAATATGAAAGTAGTTCCAAATTAACATCGTAAATCTGAATAACAGTAGGGAGGTAAACCCTCCTTTCCCAACTCATGAACCTTCAAAACACCTAGTTTACCTCTTGAATAGCAAGATATTTTTTGGTCTATAATATATAAATGAACAATCGATGTAGGAGCAAATCGGTGTACGAGAAAAATTCCTAGCTAAATTCCTGAGTCCTAACGCTCAGCATCTTTGTTTGCATTTTTACTGGAAATATCCTAATGACAGCTTCTCACAAAGACTATAACGTAGTGAAATATAAACATCTTGGCCAGCAGCGACGCTACTCAAAGCTGAAGTGCCTTTACTGTAGTAGGTAGGTAAAGTAGTACTGTAGGTAAAGTAAATTGTCAAGTATTAAATAGTATTTATATGAGATCTTAATGGTTATAATTTTAACTAATTAATAGGGTAAAACTAATACAATATTTAAAAAGGGCATTTATGCTTGTGTGGTAGCGATTTTTATTGTAATCTTATGGGGAAATTGTTTTTTGTACGAGAACTTTGGGTTACGAGCTCGCTCTTGGAACGAATTAAACTGAGGTATTACTGTGTATAATATATATTAAATACACACCCAATGAGATGACCATTATTTAAACATTTAGATCCACATGACTGATTTCGATACACATCTGGGATTGTTCATTTAAAAATAAATAAGGAACTGTTCTTTTCAGTTTAGCAAAATGCAAAAGAGGCAATGCAAACAGAGATATATGGGTCTTTCATATATCAGATGTACAAATTCCTACAAGTGCCTCTTTGATGCCAAACACTGACAGATTGCATGTAAGCAAGATAGCGCTTTAATGTGTAATGGGCATATTGGTCATGGAGGTGGCATGAACACTGTGGAGAGCGCATGGAGAGAGGCTGCCAGGCCCGCAGTCATGCTACTTGTGGATGAGATGGTGGTGTCACACAAACATGACTCTCATTCGTCGTCTTCTAATGCCTAGGGATTGCCACTAGTCCATCCATGAGGATTTTATAGAGGATCGAGACAAGAATCGCAAAGCTAATGCAGAATGTTTGCAGTCAAGTTTTTCTCATGTCATTGAGACCCTTTCAGCTCCCTGGGCGCTGAGCGAAGGGCTGCTACTTTACAACAGAGAGATTTTCGGAGCAACTGAGAAGCAATTAACTGAAGATTTGGAAGCGATAGCCGCATCGAGATTAAAGTAATTTTCTCACACAGATGTCGGGAGGCTTTTAGCTCACAGGGCCCTTTAACAGAACGAGCATTTGGGGTTATTTCATGACACAAATTGGTAGCATTTGAAACAGTTTGGGGAGATGAAGGTGTGAAACCACCACCTCTTTACTAATGCAGGAGTTGATGGGCTTCATTTCCCTGTGGCCTATCAGCCCTTTTGATATCAGAGCAAATATTAAATAATAATGAGGATACTGCAGGGAGACAGAGTCAAATGTTACAGTATTGAGCCCTCTGAACTTTAGATCCAACACACTAAGACGCAAATCCAGCTTTAATAATTCGGCAGCATCCACACCCAACACGGTCACAACATTATTTGCCTAGCACAGGTGGACGTCTGGATGAATTTGCCTCATTATTTGAAAGAAACGTCAACCACAGCAGCTAAAACAGGCTTCATAAAGATAAAGGGGAAAAATCTTGTGACTTGTCTTCCTCTCATGTACAATTAATGTCTAAGTAGAATTGAAAATAAACAACTGAAACTCTTCTGACAATGCAGAAGGTTAAAAAAATAGGTCGTTATTAACTATAATAAAAGAACAGAAGAAGAGTTTTACTTAAAGTTCTGAGGGCAGAAGGAAAAGGTCTCAATTAAGCAATCATTTTCCGGTCTGCTAAAGGGTTTCCTTTTAGACCACTTTAAAGGAAGTAAAACTCATGTGTCAATGTAAGATGGCATATGTTTCACAACTGTTATTATTATATGAGCATGATGCAGTTTTCAGCCAGCCGTTACAGTCAATCATCCAACCAAAAAACGAAAAGGGCAAAAATGTTTTGCCAATTGAAAGTGTTAAAATCTTTGTCTGAGCCAAACAATATCAGGTGTCTGGATCAATCTGCTGTTTGTTTGGAGGCATAATTACCACTTATTACTTTTATGTGGCTCTTTCGCCAATTAAATTTGCAGAGTGGAGGACAAGAGAGAGAGAGAGAGAGAGAGCTAAAAGAGTTTAGGATTTCCCCATGAATCACACATTAAGACTATGACAACAGTGACTGAAAGGAGGGATCTTTGCTGAGTCATGAACAGGTGGTGCCGTTTGGATGAAGACAGTGGGAGTTTACTTGAATGGGAATGTTGGAGAAGGATTAAAAATTAACTTCTCCCATGAATTTTGTCATTATTCACATGTGGTTTCAATCCCTTTCTCCCAATGAACACAAACAGAGGAGAACTTTAAAAAAAAAAAAGACAAAAAAACATAAGATGGTAAAATGGTATCTCAGACCATTTGATGCTTGGAGGTTTACAACACCTATGCATACGAAAACTCTTTGCTCTCAAACAGTCAAAAGGTCATACGCCTTCCGAAAATAATCACACTGCTTGGAAAATGAATGGTTTGCACACAAATTACAGTACCTATCCAAACCAAATGCCACACACTGAAATATGCTCACTATCATCTGCACCCTGCTATTATAAACAACAAAAACAGCAGCATAGGGACAAATGTTAATGATAAACAAGATCCTCAAATGTAAAGAAACAACAAAATCATATTTAGCAATACTGAATTTGTGGGAAATGATTCAGGAAAAAGACTGTTCACATAAAAACAATAATCTGTCATTATTTACTCACCTACATACCATTATTTTTACAACCGAGACAAAATTAAAGAATTTTTCCCCCACAAAGACGTTTTGCTAAACTCAAAAACAACACCTATAAAAGCACCATAAAAAAGGTCTTCTGAAGCCAAATGGTAGCCTAGTTTGAGGAACAGACTAAAACACAAGCCACTGATAATCTCTACCGGTGTAGCATAACGTCTAGCATCAAACTCCTTGGGTATCATATGGCACGAGTTTGATGTCATGACGCTCACATTTGATTTGAAAGGTTCTTGAGATTATCAGAATTAACATTTATTGGAGTGAAAACATCTGTAAGAAAATATTCAGCAACCTACATAATACATATATTTGGGAAAAACACATTCTGATGTGGAACGACATGAGGGCGAATAAATAAATGACAATGTTCATTTTTGGCTGAACTATCCCTCTATAGGGCAGTATATTGTCTCTTTGACAGGACCTCATTACACACATCCAGTTCTGCTCTTGCATTAAACAACACATGGCCTTAACAGGAAGCAGGTGGGACGCCTGTCCTTGTTGTTTATGTCCTTCTGCACCCGAGGTCTGAATGTGAGCGAGTGAGAGAAAGAAAAAAGTGAGAGAGTGGAGGATACACAGACCAAGAAACACCGTATCTGTATCCAGGATCTGGTGTGCAGACAGACAAGAATAGAATACAAATGTATTTATTACGTTTAAAGTGAAGGTTGACTCAATTCTACATCATTGTTGTTCTGGAACCCACCGACTTCAATAGTATTAACAAAAATGCTCCTTCAAAATATCTTCTTTTTGGGTTCACACAGGAAAGAAGATCAAAGTTTTGGAACATCATGACGGAGTGCAAATGATAACTAAAATCCGTCTATAGAACTACAGCGCAGGTTTTTGAATGAGAGCTATGCATAACTTAACAGCTCTTGAATGTCACTGAGAGAACTGTTCACTGAATGGTCAACCTCAGGTTTCATGGAGATTGTGTTCTCATTCACAGCCTGAACAACAGCATAAATGGACCCAGAAATTACTCTTTAATCTAGGTTGCTGTATTTTCAGGGCCAAAAAAAACTATTTATGCACAAGACATAATGAACGTCCTTTTGTTAAAACATCTCTAGTAGAAATGCTTATCATTCTATTCTTTATTTTTATGACATTTAAGCAAGATTTACTACCCAATATTCACAGCCACCAAACCCAGACAGCAATTAAAAAGAAAGGTCCTGCATAAGCAAACGAAGCTGAACAGCTGCTAAGTCTTAAAGACCACCTGTCACTTGACGTTTCCTCTTTTTGCGGCCCCATCTTTAACCCCTTCTCACTTCCAATTCTCAATACTTCAAGCTAACAACCATTATCCAAACTTAAAATCACAGCTTCAATTACTTACCAAACGTACTCTGAATGCTAATGACATGGCGCTACAAAGCTCTCCGAGGACCTGAATAAAAGGCAGTTTTATTTTAGTCCACACAAGAAACGGAAAGCGGCGTCCTCTGATCCTAAGGTTTATGAGGGAGCCTCCTCTCATTCTCTCTCTCACTGTCTGCCTCTTTCTTTCTCCTTCCCGTCTCTCCCTCTCTCTATCCGCAGCGAACGGATCCCACACAGCTGCAGCACGCCTCTCTCCTACAGATCAGGGAGGATGTGGGCGTAAAGTGATTTGATTTGCTCCGAGTTGTGAAGAGAGGAAGATAAGCCAAACATATCCTGAGAGAAGCTTTGAAATGTTGAATGATAGCTTGAGTGAATCTGACCAATGGCTTTGACCATAGTCCACATAAATGCATGACAGGTACACGGACCATGTTTATATCCACATGAAAACTGATTAATATCGTAATTCGGTCATATTTCAATGATGTAAGCATGTTAACGTTAAGCTGATTATCAGAACCTGATATTCCAGTCAGAACTACCATGGCAGCTTTTGAGCCGGGTTAAATGTTCCCATATTTAACAAAAATAAAAAGTACACAAATACATTTAATCGTCTTATTATTAGGGTTACCAAAAGTTCAATAGTCAGTTTCATTAAAACGACAAGTAAAATTATCAAAGTTCTCAGTACTAATTTCAGCACCAGAGCAAAAACTGTTTAATTAAAAGATAATACTGTTTAATCATGTGTACACACTTTGTAATGAAAGTATGTGTGACCATCATGTTCATGTTGAACAAAACCTTGAGCATTTTCAGTAGTGTTAAGCCAATGAAGACTAGCTTTGCAAGTCTATGCGCTTTAACAAATACGATTGTGATTGATACAATACTAAAAGCTTCTCTTTTCTTTAAAGAAGAACGGTTTAAATAGAAACGTCACAACACAAAAGGGAGCATTTGAAAGCAGCATCTATCAGGGTACTGCATTTACATGGTGCAGCATTTTTATTCATTTAATAAATAGTACTGATAGTTTCAGTACTCTTGACAACCCTAATTATTATTATTAGGGGCATATTGAGCATAATCATTTAGAGGCTGTGCATGTCCACAAACAAGTAATCATGAGTTTTATAAAATACACTTAAGATTTGAGGATGAGACAGATTCTTTTATACGAACATTAAAATAAATGAATAAACAGATGGACAAAAGCTTTATAAGAGTCTCTTGACCTACATTTTGCAATTCAATGTGCTCTTGTTTGCTGCTGTCAAGGACATGAATGAGAATTAATGAGTCGATTAAATTATTTCAATTTATTTTTACTAATCTGCACAGTAAAAGGCTAGAGCAAGGAGCTTCAGTATTTCAAAAAAATAAATAAGTGGAAAAAAAATACATATGCAATTTATTTGGATTATACTGATTGCATGCATTCAGTGAACAGCTGAGTCTTTTTATTACCTAGAATACTGGCCATGGTTATCATCATCTAAAACGGTTTTATTAATTCAAGTTAAGCTGAAATATCAGATTAGAAAAATTACTTATAACAATAAATATCAAATATAACAGCTCAAAGCACTAAAATTGTGGTAAAACTAAAACTGAAATAAAATTAGTAAAAATTAAGAGTTTAGTTTAAAAAAAAAAAAAAAAAAGTAAAAATTATGGCCGTCACTAACAATTAATTGGGTAGATCTTTCTTTGGGTAATAACAAAAAAAGACCCAAGTGCACAATAGCCTTTAAAATACATAAAAGCAAGTAATCATATTGTTATTGAACATTATCAAAATGCAATTACGTAATAGACATAACTGATCGCCGGGTATTGTTGTCGTTAGACTTTACAGCATGATCAAGTCCTTGATTAATATTGGCCAAACATCCACATAAACTTTAATATTTGGTCATTTCTTCACAATAAAAATGCAACAACGAGGGTTTAAACTCATTTAGAAACATATTGATCTATTTTCCTGCAATGACGTAGGTTTATAAGTGATTTACAAATCTGGAGAAATAGCCAGTTTTACTTTATAAGCAATCCAAAAATCACCACATATGCAGAGACGCAGTTTGTTAACAGAGCTGCTGAGACGTGCTTCACATATGTAAATGTTAATAGTGGAACACTCGGCCATGAAACAGTGTATCAGACTTTGTGTTCCCAAATGCATGTTATAGGAAACCCAAACAAACAGCACATGCAGAGACTGAGTTTGTGAGGAGAAGCATTTACTGTGAGTGGAGCCACACGAAACCATGTAAATAATTAAAGCGTCGCACTTCACTCTGAAACCCGCTACACATATACTTATATTACTGAATCGCAGACTTTCTGATTTCACAACAGCATTATGTTGTATTGATCTTTTTTAATGGTTTTAATACATTTCATGGGCTCTCAATGCACACCTTCCGGTATTTTGCCAGTTAATCAACACCATTTTAAAAATAATAAAATCCTTGATTGCAATTTATCAGATTACTAAATTTTAAGGAATCGTAACGGTCCAAAAATAAATATATATATATAGAAAAAGCACAAAATTACTAAAATAAAAAAAAACATGAAAAAATTAATAAAAGCCCATTCAAAATATGAATAAAACCATTAGTATATACATAACACTGCAACTGAAAAATGAATGTAGAAAATGCATCAAGAGAACAACATGTTTATTGTTTTAAAAGGTTACAGGAGGAAAAAAGTCATTTTAGAAAGTGTCAACCCTGTTTCATTCATGAACAGCCGTGTTGAAATAGCTTCCTGAAATATATGAAGTTGTAGAAATTCATTGTGTTGCATCTTTAGATTTCATGTGCAATAACAATAATAATCTGAACGGCTCTCCTTGCAGGCTATAATTGAGTGGAGAATTGCTTCCCAGCTATAATATCATCAGCCTTGTTGACGAGGCCCTCAAGACATTGTAGCAATGCAATTTAATCAAAGCACTTCTGCACACAAAAATATTTCAGGGTAACAAACATGATTTTGTCAAGCTTAAAGTAAAAGTTTACACTGGCTTCAATTCAAAGCTACTCAGTGGGAGACCCAACAAATAGCCTCTGATTTGAGCAAAGTAGTTTATATATTTAAATTCATGCATCAACAAAATGAGAGACGTTAAACAGCCTATTCTCTACAACAACTAGAAAAACCTTACTGTATATATTTTAAAAAAAGCGAGGAAAACAAAAACAACAGCCCTCAATGGATACCGTGGCACGATAATGCCTCAAGTACTGATGCAAAACTCTTGCCTGACCTGGACGTGCCATGCAAATGAACTTTTCAGAGAGCACTTACCGAACCGAGTGCTGCCAGCAGAAGATAAAGCTTCTGCTACATAACAATGATAAATGATAATGGTCACAAACAGATCTTTGAGTACCACTACCTACCATTTCATCAGCCTACTCTGGCTGAAGCAGCCAATGGGATGATGACTTGCTTGAATAATATCTTTTGACTCAGAGGACCAAAAGCAGTTGCTAGTGAAGTTGCTTGGGCCATAGATAGAAAGTAGGCCAACCAAGCTCATTAGAACATAAGACACTAGTGATTTCCTGGTTGTAGATTACAAACTGACAGTTTAAGTTACATATTATTAAGTTCAGTAAAGCACCAATCAATCTGTTTAATACAGCCTAATCTCCATTGCAGCATCAAATGTTAACATTCACTCTACAGAATTAGTTTCAGAAGAATGGTCCGGATACATTTACACAGCTCACATGACTATGAAAAATTAAAAGGCTGATGACAATGAACTGACTGTTCTAGATCGTTTCGCTTTGAATCGTTCATTGTTGATTTGCGAGTGCGACTCATCAAAACGCCTCAGTGAATCAAGTCCATGATGTCGAAGTTCAAGAGTCCCCCCTCTGTTCTGGCAAAGGATCTCATGAATGTAATAATCTAAACAACTGACTCCTCTCAAGTGAAACAGCTAAAACCAGACCATCATGCATATTAAATACACAAATCAAAGTATATGGGTAATCTGCATGCACACACTTTCACTTAAAGCAGTCGATTTGTGTAATGTCTTTGGCACATGTTCACGAGTGTGCTGTAAGAGCACTCCATCATAATAAAAATGTCCATATACGATTGCTGCTGAAAGCGGCATTGCTGATCTCTGTGTTGTTACTACATTACTGCTGAACTCATGCAAAGTGTTCTTAAAGGGATAGCTCACCCAAAAATGAGCATTCGGTCATCATTTGCTCGTGTCAAGCCCATAAGACTTTTGTTCATCTTTGAAAAAAATAAAGATAGTTAATACACAAATTGTGGTTGTTTGCAAAAGCAATGAGAAAATGTTTTTTTTTAAAGTATAATAAGGCATTGTAAAAGAAATCGATATGAATTAAGTGCTTAATTCAAAATCTTTTGAAAGGGCATGATTGCTTTATGTAATGATCAGAGTGAATTTAGGATTTTTATTCTCATGTAAAGAGTGATCAACACATATACACATCAACTATGGTAAATGGAAGTTTTCAATTGCAATGTTTCAATGTACAGGTAAAACTTAAGAAAGAATAATAAAAACAGCTTCAATTGTGTTTCAAAGATGAACGAAAGTCTGATTTGAAACAACATGAGGATGATTTAGTGCCAATATAATTTTCATTTCCTGGATGAACTAACCTTTAAAAGGGATCCCATTATGCTTTTTATCAACGTTAGTTAGTGTGTAATGTTGTGGGTTCAGCATAAAAATAAATCTGCAATGTTACAACACTCAAACTACACTCCAAAAAGAGATTTTGGAGAACTACAACAAACAGTTTGTTTGGAATACAAGGTATTTTTTCTAGATCTTATGAAGTTACAATGTTACTCCTTTAAATAATCTCCACCCATGGAACACGCAAAAAGGGAATAAGGCCTGGCTGAGTTGCATTAGAGGATGATTAGAGGATTCTTGATTTTAGGATGTTTACCACCCCTTAGGAAAATTAACCATAGTTTTGTGATTGACTACAGTTTATATTACCCTGGTATTCAGACAAGTATCATGATTTAATGGTGTATAACTTCAGATCTAAAACGTATTTTAAAAAAATGACAAAAAAATAACACTCTGAAACATCCTGTGAAATCTGTGCTTGCAGAGTCTGTATGAAATCAGTTCTGCACAATCCTCTTTGTTAACATTCATAAGTCTGAATAAGGCTTGAATTGGTTTATAATTGATAACTGCATTCTAATATTTACATCTTAGTAGAGCCTGCAGATGAGGGCCGTGAAATTTTCTGTAGCTCAAACAGTAGATTGTGGCACTTTGAACGCCAAGGTCATGGGTTCGATTGCAAGAACTGATTAGAATGTTGATGTGCATCTTGAATGCAATATAAGGATAAGAGTGTTGGCCAAATGCATAAATGATCAATGAAAATGATTTCCCAATCATGTGCTAAGCGGAGCCAATCACAACACGTTTTGTATTTCAAAAAGAGGGGCTTCGTAGAAACAGGAATTAAATTGTGTGTTCGGGCCAGACTAGGGAGAGAGGTGCTGTAATAATGTAATATGTGAAAAGTAATGCATTTTTTTGAAAAAACAAGTTTGAAAGCATATTCTAGTACACCCCAAAAACTAAATCAAGACATTGTAAAAGGGCAAAGGACCCCTTTAACATCTTCATTCATGTGAAAGCCATCTCTGACAAGTTCCTCATATGAAAACACTTCTTCCAGCGAAGAATGATAGAATATAAAGGCTTTTGCCAAAAAAATAAAATCTACTTAACATAAACAGTTAAAAATATAAATTATGTCATCATTCAATAATCTCATGTTGTCAGGCAGACTGCCTTTCTTGATGTGGAAAAAGAAAGAGTGAGGATGTCAATCTCTTTTTGTTGTCCACAGAATTAAGTCATACAGAGTAGGAACAACATGATGGGAGGTCAAATCGTTAATTTTAGGGTGAACTGTCCCTTTAAGATCTCTGGACAAAAACTGGCAAATGTTGTTTTTTTGCCTATAAAAGCAAGACCACCTGGTAAATGCTACTAGTAAATAACGGCCAAGTATAGAAAAACAACCCAGAACATTTGATAAAACAAATATAACCTATACATTTGGACGAAGGAGCATTTCAAATTCTTTTAAATATTTGGTAGAGTTAAAAGTCTATAGAACAAAGAGGCGCCACGGATGACAGCAAAAACGCTAATTAATCACAATCTTTATGCACAGATTTTTTTTTTAGAATAAGACATCAAGTAAGAAAGAAGTCAATGTGTTTTGTAAAATTTGCAACGTCTTTTGTTTCACTACCAGAACTATGTCGGCAGCAATAACCCATCATTACAGTTAACAAGCACTAACCTTGATCCGCTTCACTTTCTTCCACTTGTTACTACGCCATTCACTCTTTGTCGGGATTCCCCTTCATTCCTAGACGCTCTTTCAACATTCACCACACAGATTCAATGGATTTCTATAGATCTGTTCCGAGATTCCAAGTAAAATCCAACGCACCTCTGACAGTCTGTTGAACAATGAGGAGGGATAGGGCTTTAAACAGCTGTTTCCAAAATGGAGTGATCCCGCAGCCAATCACACTCCGTCTGCTGTCTTACCAATAACAGCACTTCTCTCGTTCACGCGGAGCTGCTCGCGTGGTAAAATTGTGCGCTGAACAGTGACTTTAAATAATTAGCATTTTGAATATGTTTGTTTTGGATGGAGTTATGAAAAGGGCAAGTTTCTAAGCGGGAACAGGTCATTACGCGTGCTGAAAACCCTTTAAAAATTACCATGGTAACCACAGTTTCCGCCAAAACACCAAACTCTGATATCTGAAAGCTATATACCTTTGAGAATATATTATCGTTGGTTCTTTTTAGTAATAACGGGTTTAATGGCTTAATGTGCGTTTTTCAACTGTATTGCATTGTCAAATGGTGTATGGCTCCATCTTCTGGGAAACTCCATACTACATAGCACTTCCAAAGATAACACTTAACTCTGAAAATTATAATGTTTATTGACTGTTTCCACGAACAGAAATAATAAAGTATGTTGATAAAAAGATATGGCTACAATAGTGACATCAAAACATAAGGCTTGAAACAAAGATATAAATGTGCTCAGTAAAGATAAAAAATTCAATCACAACCCTTATTTAAAATAAAATAATCCAGTTATCTATACAAGGTACACAACATTAAACATTTAAACACTATTTTGGCAAATGACAAAACAACCATACAATGTGCATTTTATATTGGCCACTAAACTTTAAAAATGTTATGTAGTCAAGATGTAACCAAGTATACTGATCAAACTCACATCAGCTTAATATATTGTAAACATATAACTATCTGATGTCTTACTAATTCTAAAGCTTATCATGTGACTTATATGGACAAAGGTATTGTGTGTACAGAAAGTCAATTGTAAATTCTGTAACGCTCACACGGAAAAAGTAAAAGAAACTTAGAGCTGTTCAATCCACAAATTAGAAAGAGACATGGTAATTGTTTTCTTCTCTAAAAATAAAGCTTTCAAAAGAGGGTTTTAGAATCGTTTTTGGTTTCCCAAAGAACCTTTTAGTGAACAGTTCTTAAAAGAAAATGCTTTTCTTAGTGTGAAGAACATTTTAATAATCCAAAGAACCTTTTGTGCGATGAAAAAGGTTCTTCATGGAACCATCAATGCCAATAAAGAACCTAAACTTTAAAGAATGTACAGGACAAAATAATTCTAATCAAAATAAAAATGCGCATTGTATTTAATTGACATGAGCAATTACCTCTAATCTACTAAATAACATATATCAATATAAATAATATTCCCTTCACCGTAAATTAAGGCAAGCATTACTTGAAATGTAAGAAAATTATGTAGCAGTCAAAACAACTATTTAGGACACTTCAATGCTCACTGTATACAAATACAGAGACCGATTACATATTAAACCCAGGACTCCTTATCAAAAGTATATTGTTTGGATGGCTATTGAGTATTGTGACCTAAAAATGCTTTTGAATTAAATTTAAAGCACAGGGTTACCAGGTTAAGCCAAAGCAATGAGTACATATCCAGCATCTTAGTGCCTGTCTGTATCAGATCTTTAAAACAGTCAGACTGATCAGGTGACCTCATCAAACAGTGAATACATAGTTGGTCAAAATAACCAATTGCATGTTGCCAGAAGGTCAGTAACAATAATAAAGCTGGGAACGCAGATGTCTGAAGGAGTCCTCTCCATGTGCGCCAGCTTGCTCTCCCTCAAACAGCATGGAGTCTGGCAGAATGACGCCCTCCAGAGGATCAGGCTGACAGAACTCCACCACAAACTCTTCTTCAGCCTCCAGCAGCATTCTGGACCAGGCAGACATGCCAAGCCTTCCAGCCACTCCTCCATACTCTTGAGGCAGCACAGATTGAGGAATGACTCGATGGAGAGAGGCCAAGTCTGAGCCATGCAGGACATACTGTTGGGGAAAGACAGGCCCTTGTTTCTAGTATTATTATGCTAGAAATGTCTGTGTAATGATAATATTAGGTGGCTAGTTACTTACCCTCTCTGCCATTTTCTCTTTCAGAAATGGCTTAATTATAGCAAAAATACCCTTGAAGATACGTGGCTCATTTATAATGTTTACAGCCTTTATTCTGATTGGGAATCCATCCTGAAACACAAAAGCAGCCGATCAGTGCTCATGGCAAATTCAATGACTTCATGGTAATTAATCAGTTTTACAGTGTCTTACTTGAAGAATACCAACAACTTTCTTTGCCAAAAGTGGACCTGGATTAGAGGCTTGAGAGAGGCCAACTCCTCCATAATCCACCAGGATAACAATTCCATTCACTTGGGTTTCCTCAGGCTGAATCAGCTTCTCTAATGTCAAATAAATTGCTCGAATGTTGTCCACAAATGGGTAATCATTGGGCTTCCATTTACCTGGGAAAGCGAAAGACATTAAAAAAAGTGTTTTTTTTTTATTGCTAACAGCAAAATTTTGGCAATATACACGGTTCAAAAGCATAAAAGGCAGTTAAAAACATGAAAATATTTTTAAGAACAACATTTTGTGACAATAGTTAATAAAAACCAAAATCAACACATTAAGGGCTGGATTCAAAATCATACAAAAAACCTATATAGAAAAACTGAAGTTACAGGAATATCCAACTTGCAAGTCCATCAATACAACTCATAATGCAAGTCAGAAGTGTGTACATAGAAGGGCTCTACGTGCCTATATGCACTCACAACAACATCTGGGCAACTGATGAGATGGCGAATGTTTAGAGGGATCTCCACCCAGACCTGGATCAGGGCATCAATGAGCTCCTGGACAGTCCGTGGTGCTACTTAGCAACTTTGAATTTACATTTACATTTATGCATTTGGCAGACGCTTTTATCCAATATCTAGAAACATATTGACATTGTAATCAGTTCTTGCTTTTCCTGGGATCAAACCCATGACCTTGGCATTGTTAACACCTGCTCTATTGGTTGAGCTACACAGGAAGGCTGTAGCTCAAGGGTTGGCAAACTATTTGTCTCGCGGGCCACATTGGTTTCGTTAATTGACAGAGGGGCCGGGGTGAGCGTGATACGCGATTGTTGAACGACACACGCCTACTCTCCACCACAGCTTCAACACCACTGCCACTTGCATCCATGACAAATTGATATTACAGGGAAATGTGAAATGATTTCACTGTAAAACTGATCGAGCCTGAATGATATTGCACGCCACATAACGTTCCTCACAGGATCTCTTTCATAGCAGTCATATATGCTTAGTGTGAACCTGCTCTCATCTGTGAAGAGAAGGGTGGACTTGAATTATGGTGTTCTCTGGCAAATGCCAATCAAGCTGCACAGTGATAAACTTTGAGCACAAGTCCTACTAGAAGTCAGCCCCTCATGCCACCCTCATTAAGTCTGTTTCTGACAGTTTGGTCAGAAACATGCACACCAGTAGCCTACTGGAGGTCAATTTGTAGGGCTCTGGTAGAGCCAAAATTGCTGTTTGGAAAAGGCTCCCTTCAAATATGAGAGACCTGGAGCAGTTTGCAAAGGAAGAGTGGTCCAAAATTCCATGTGAGACATGTAAGAAGCTTATTGATGGCTATAGGAAGAGATTGATTTCAGTTATTTTTTCCAAAGGGTGTACAACCAAATATGAAATTAAGGGTGCCAATAATTTTGTCCAGCCCATTTTTGTAGTTTTGTGTGAAATTTGCTTTTTTTTTTTCCTGTTGCGTTCCAATACACAAGAAGGGAATAAACGTGTATATGTGAGCAATATCTGAGCAATATCTGAATTTCTGAAAAAAATTCAGGTGTGACAATTTTGGCCATGAAAATAAGCAGCATTCTTTATTTTTTATTAATTATACCAAAAGACTTAGATTTCATGCCTAAAAAGAGTCTTTTTAAAACCACACTATTATTCTCAATTGTCCGGAGAAGAAAAGGTGAATGCTATCATGAGTTCTGTGTCGTGCCAACAGTGAAGCATCCTGACACCATTGCATTCATTTTGTTTTTGCCAATAAAAGTTTTAAACTTTTAAACTTAAGAAATAATTATTGTTTTTCAACAACAACTTATTGTATAAGCAGAAGTCTGCATTCATTCATTACCTGGCCGTAAACACAGTATGTAGCGTCCATGAGGGTCAGGTCTGGGTAGGACAGTGAGAAAACCCTGGTCTAGAACATGCTTGACTGTAGAGGGCTTCAGGTCCTGGAACACCTCAGGCCATGCTTTCCGATTAGCATGATAATTCAGGAGAAGCTGAAGGGCCCGGTCATAATCAAACTTCCTGGCCCTGAGGAAGCGTAGCAGAAATGCATCGTCTAACCGTGTCCTCAAATTAGGGTGGTCTTTTAGTATCATATCTCGTAATGCCTGGACATCCCGGAGCCTCCATTCAGGCTTCTCCTGGAGCTCTTCCCGTGCCTTGGCCACCAGTTCAGGAGTAAGGGTGCAGGCGTAGATGGGTGGGGGAGGAGCTGGGAAGCCTACACCCGCCACCGCTTCCCTTGGAGGGCCAAGATCAATGTGACCATTTTGGTCTGCCATGGACTATTAAATATGGACACATGTAAATGAAAAACATAGAGCAGTTTATGGGTAAAAAGTTTTCAATTAGAAAATACAATTAAGCTATACATATGGATCATATTTCAGAAGTGCAAAATTCAGGTTTGTATGAGGCTGACATTTTCATCTTTTCTTAAACCAAGTGCATTCTATATTTGTATTGCACTGTATTTGAAATGTATACATTTACTGTGGGTACACTGAAATATTTGTATGATAATTTTAACTCATTTTAAACAATGCCGCAAAATTGAACAACACCAAAACAAGATAAAATGGCGATATTTTTGGATCCTGCATTAGATGTTTGGCTATGTTAGAACTACTTTCTATTCCCTATTATTTTTCAATATATACAGCAAGTGTGAAAATCAACCTTTTTTGAGGGGTGACTATTAAATAAGTAAACAATTATCAATCAAGTGTTATTTACTATATGCAGCAAGTCCTTTAATGATGAACAACTGTAGTTGGATTAAACAACTGTAGCTACTATCTTTTACACAAGAAAACAACAATATTTTAATAACTGATGTCAGACCCATAGCTAAACACAGTGAGATTATTTTTAACGTTAATGAATCACTGCAGTTAAATATCTGAAAGTCAGGTATAATACTTGAAAATTTTACGAGATAGCTTCAGCTTGCTAAACGTTGGAAATGTGGTGCTCTTCACATAATGCGAACAGAAATCAAATAGTGAACATAACAAACCTGCCAAAGATATCCTCAATCAGTTCCGTGTAGGCGGAGAAGCCGTTCTACCATTGGTCACGCTCGGTCATGTGATATATGACGCCACACGCGTTTTTTCAGCGTGTTTTCCCAAAGCCCCCTTTCCTCTTAAAGCTGAAGTGTGCCATGTATACGATGTAAACCATTTCAATATCTCAGCTTTAATATGCAGAGGCATTTATAGATAGTAAATCAGCAGTTTGAGTTACACTCGCATATAAGCACTGTGGCTTTAATATCGCCATCAAAGCATTGCTCGGTTTGCTTGAGGATGCTGACCTCACCAATGGCGTGAGTTTGGGGGCGGGGCTATGGATTTTTGGCCAATGACAGAAATCAGGGTAACATATTTTTTAAACTAAACATGGATAACTGGTTTAAGATGCTTTTGCACAATGCTAAAATAGCAACAACAACAAAAATCACACTTTCCTAGCTTGGTAACATAATTGCATCGTTCATTGACTTGATCTTGGTTATGAAAATCAACTTTTACCTTTCATATGCAGTTAATACATACTTTCTGTCACATATAAGTAGCCTTGGTTTAAAACAGTTTCAAAAAAAATGTTGCATTATATCTTGAACACTATTTGACACCAAGTTTATTTAACTATGGATGTGATTAGTGTTGAGTTCCTTTAGTAATTGGCACATTTTGTTATATAATTTCCTGACAGATTTCTTAAGAGAAACTATCAGTAAAGTCGCCTGCTTTATGAATAGTTTTATTGTCTTTTATCAGTATTGAGCAGCACACACCCCCAGCACTAAAAATCCTAGACCATGCTCTGCCACGTACACTCACTTTTATCACCTTGTTTTGAAGCAGGTTTTACGGCTGGAGATGATTATGAGACTTAAAAGTTCAGATGGAAAACTTGCTTTTTAAAAGACAAAAAAAGTGGCTTGTTATTTGGAAAAAAGATGGATGATCACAATTCCCACAACCTGGTAAATGTCCTCTCTAAAACCTCTCAAAATCCAGACTAGCCAACCATTTTAGACTGGTATAAGTTGTTGGGTTTTTATCCAGAAGGGTTTATAAAAATATGTCTTACAAATAAAATAAAAAGCTTATTGAAATGTTTGCTTAGACCACCCTCTGAAATTATAGTATGCTGTTTATGTTATTATTTTAGCAGGTTATCTGACCTAAATATAAGATTTAAAAAGAGATATGAGCAAACTTAAACAGCAGCACACTTTCATGTAAAAATATAGCCTTGACATTTATTATCAGTTCACATTAAAAGTTTGAAATTACCCTTCTCACTGAAGGCAGTAATTGTAAATTTGTAGTAAATGACCAATATTTAAAACTACAAAAGAGTGTGACATTCTCTCCTGAAACATACTGTATACATACACACACATCATTAACTAGTCACAGTTAAGGGGTTGAGCAGGAGACAAAAAACATTCTTTTAATCCTAAAATCATGACTTCGAATAGACTAATTCCATTTATGATAAAAGAAAATCATTATATTTACAATTTAAGTATGGCACAAACAGAAAAATATGAAATGCACATACTCTTAGCGTACATAAAATAATTACCAGCATTTTGGTAAATAACAATATTTCCAAGGCACACAATATTATGTATTCTATCAGGCTACTGTAAAAGTACTATAAGAGTCAGTCATTTGTAGGAAGCTATTAAAATACTGTACAATAAAACAAACATCTGATCACATTCAGGCCTGCTGTAACATTTATGGAACTCAAACTCATTGAAAGGAGAAGAAAACTTGCATAGCCTTTGTATTAGATGGCCCTTTCTGACTTTTTGAATGCTGTTGTGTATGGTATAAATAGGCACCATTAGTTCTAAACATACATACAGCAAACAGATGAGATGGATGATATATAACATAAAGTGTGATTGTTTCACAATGTTAAACTCAAATGTTTTGAACAAAAAAGTTCTTAAAATGGGAAAATGTAGAGCAAATCACAATGTCTTTACTAAAAAGAGCTAGTGAACCTAAATTTCACTTTTATTGTGTCAAATTGTTTTTGAGAATGTATTGTCACTTTTAGCAGAGCCTATTTAAAGTACCAAGTTAAAAAATAATTGCGATTTGTTTCTCTAAAGCACTCAGATGGCTTCTTGTTTAGTGATGGTAGGCTGAGGGATAGAGCTTGGCTGCTTGGGCACTGTGGCAATAACCCCCTGTGCCATTTTGTAGTGATCAGAACCTGAGGCTGTGGGGGGAGATGGGATTGGAGTTTCCGGAGTGGCTGTTTGGAAAAAGAGCAAGAGGATACATTAGCTCAGGGGCCCACATGGGGGTATTATGGAACCTTAAATAGACATAATTTGCATAGCTTGATAACATGTGAAAGAAAGAAAACACTGGTTGACAAGAAATAAGCACGCTTATGAAATTTCTGAAGGCATTAGGGCAGGAAAGAATTACAGTAGCCTTCTTTGACAAAATAAGCCTGATTAGTTTCTACGATTTTGGCAGGGATTACTTCAACAAGCCTGTTTGTTCATACCCGATTCTCACATTTTAAGGACCTGTATTCTCTGTTAGATCACATCTATTTTTCATTAATTCACTTTGAGAAGAAACAGTTACTTACACATCTGGCCATTGTGAATTGGAGTGGCCATGTTCGTGGTAACTATGACATTGTTACTGAGGTGCTCCTGGACCAGATGTGGGTGTAAAGAGTGATGAGAATGAGGGGCTTCATTAGCTGAACCTGGCAGAAAAAAAGAGTCATTAAAAAGAAAGATAATTGTCTGAATCAAAGAAACCTGATAACCATGAGTTTTCATTTCTATAAAGCTTCTTCTCATTAACAGAAATCTGTTACCTCCTAGAAGCATCTCTTGAAGTAGGTTGTCTATCTTCGCCATTCCAAACAATTTAACAAACTGGATTTGCTCGATCATTTGCCAAGTGATACTCTGTAGCGTCGGCAACAGAAGCAGCAGCTCACCGAACCGTCCCCGTGAGTCATACTGACGGTCATTAATGTAGTCCTCCAAACTAACTTGAACTTGGTATCGCATACGTTTGATCTTGCTTGGGTCGCTTAAACCTTTGGCATCTACATGAGCAAAGAAAGACCATCACATTAGATCTGTTTGAAATCTCACTTGAAATTCTGTTGTGCTTTGTCTCTTTTTTTAGGACAATTTATCTACCTGGATCAAAAAACACAATGGCCTTCAAGCAGGCATATTCATTGTCATCGATCTGGAGATCTTGAAAGGGAAGGACTAATTCATCAAGGATCCTTACAGCCACACGGCTCACCTCCAATTCAGGGCAGTTTCGAGGAACAATATGATCATTACCTGCGAGAAACAAGGAAAACATTGGTAAAAGTCTGCACTCCAGAAGGCTGTCATATCCTCACATCACCAATGACTCTTGTTTTTTTACTTACCTAATAGTAAAATATCCTTATACAGCATGGAACGTTTGGCAGCTCCTAGTAAGAGATGCTCTCCAGCATGAGCTCGCAGTAAAGCCACCTGAGACAAATGAACATGCATTTGTTTTGTTAGAGACCTTTTTATGACCAGGATAACAGACTATTTTCAGCTAAAAATAAATGGGCATGAAGTATCTCTGGGGACCAAATCAGTGATAAAATAAGGTTGGTCTTCATTACTATATGCGCACGTGTGTTTTCACGTGTATGTTTGTGTGAGAAGATGCAGTTTGAGACGCTCTCACACACAGCTAAAACACTGATCAGTTACCACGCCTCAGTGGTCAGCATGTTAATGATTCTTAATGTCTCAAGAAGAGATGTAACTTTCAAACCAGCTCATCATATTCTAACCTGAGCCATCTAAATACATTAACCACCCATCTAAAGATCTCTGAACTTTTTTTCCAACTAAGACAAAAAATTTACATCATTATCCATGAAATATATATTGTGGGAGTATATTGTTATCTTTTTCCTACCTGATCATCGAGGGGGAGGTCACAGAAAGCAGGGATGTATTTGGCCCATTCCACCAGCACCAGCAGCTGCTGTTTCATAGACTCGCACACATCGGTTATAGTCGCTACCTTCTTCGTTCTGATGTCGCCGTTCATGATAGGACCTGGTGATGAGATCTACATAACAGCACATGGGAGAATTTAATTATACATGTTTACATCTCTTAAACATTGTTATACATAAAAACAATTACTTTATATTATTATGATGATTATTATTCATAAAATACAATAATACATATTGTATTGATTGATATGTATAATCATGTTATAAAAATAAATAGCATAAATACAAAATATATCATAATTTCCTAAACAATCCCTCAGGTTATTATTGGTCAGATAGTCCTGCCACAAACTTCTGCCATTGGTTGAGCCAGTGTTGCTATGTGGTTCTGATTGGGATGCTCCAATACCTCCACAGTGATACCTTGTGATACCTCCACAGTCAGTGTTGTCGGGGGGTTCCTTACTTTTACATTGTTGCAGCAGGTTGTTTTTTAGTCTGCAGGTTTAATGCAATTTTTAGTGAGGAACCTCCCCGGAGTGCAATAGGAATAGTTTTGGCAGTGAATGCTGGGAATAGGGAACAGGGAATAGGGGGTTTAGAATACTAACTGGGCTGGTTTTGTTACTGGCAACCCTGCCCCAATGTGTCAGATGCCTAATTTATGGTCTATTAAACTGGATAAAGAGAAGATATTTTACTAATAGAGTATAACAATTTGAATTGCAATACATACCTGTCTAGAAAGTACATCAGCCTGAATGAGTGCATTTATGGAGGGTAAGCTGCTGTCTTCATAGCTGGATCTTCGGGTGCTAATCCTGTCTCTTTCATTCTGCACAGCTAAGGATGAGAAGAACACTTTTAATCTGCAAACTAAAGTTGCATTCATTTAAAAAAAAATCACACACACACATAGAAGGATTATTTTGACCAATATGGATGTTGCAGAGGAAAAAAACAGCACGTTAAACCACTGAAACATGCTCTTTTTGTTATCAGTAACAGTGAATGCCACCCAGTTCTGACAACCAATTGAGATAGTAGAGATGAGGGATATTAGCCGACTTTGTGAAAGGGGGGAGTCCTCAAGGTTGCGCTTTTTTTATCAGTGTGCAGTTATGATGGCTCTAAACTGTTTGTTCAGCATAAACCAGACACAGACCTCAGTGCATTGTCGAGTGAACATTAACAAACTGTCTCTGGCTAACTCTCTCCCTGCTGTTGCAACATCTCCCATTTGCACCACATCATCCCCAAACCACCCAAACAGGAACATTTAATCGCTCTTTTTAATTTCTTTAGTAGCATTATGTACATGTAATCTAACAGCATGAGCAAGTACCTTCCTTCTTCATCCCAGCTCGAAAACATTTCTTTAGTCTGCAGTACCGGCACTGATTTCTCTTGTCTTTGTCCACTATGCACTGTCGGTTGAACCTGTATAAAAGCATAAGGAAATCATTTGACACATTGGAAGGAGACTTGCAGAATTCTGCCATGATATTTGCAAAATTTAGCCAAGGAGCTTGTTTTCTAACCTGCATGAATACATGTGGTTTTTGCGTACACTGCGTCTGAAGAACCCCTTGCATCCGTCACAACTGGAGGCTCCATAGTGCTTTCCTGTGGCCCGGTCCCCACAGATGGCACATAGGGTGCCTGCCCCTAAGTGGTTGGCAGCATTCATGTTGGCACTCTCAGCCGGTGAGGAGTCTGAAATCATGGGCAAATTTCTTGAATTTAGTGTCACACGTATGCTAAATCTTTTTATTTCGTAATATAGTCTTTAGATAGTCTTTCTATTTTTTCTATTTTATTTGCTGTTTCAAAACTTTTTTCATATGACAAAAACAGTGAGAAAGAAGAGCTGCCTAAAATCTGAGACAAAATCAATCAAATAAATGTGAGGCTGTAAAACATATATTTTTCTGAATGAGGCTTATATATCTGGGTTGCAGATTGAACCAGTCAGACACCTGATTCCAGACCAATCAGAGTTAAAGTAAATAGGGAAAAGGTCATGGGGTGAAAAGCACTCTCAAAAAGACATTTTTACAGCTAAATCAATTGGCAGTGAATCATCATCAAGAGCATGTGCTGGAAGTGACTGTTTGCTAACTAATCAAGAAGTGATTAATGCTAAACCTGTAAAAAAGCTGCAACAAGATCATGCTAGATTGTATAAACTGTAATTAGTGTTCTTGATAACCTACTAAACAATTTGGTTTGATAAAAAAAAAAAAAGATGTGGCAGTGCTCTGCTTCACGCAACCCGAGTTCATGTCCCGTCTCGAGGTTGTTTGCCTGTCCTGTTCCCCTCTCTCTTCTCCCTATTATTTCCAGTATCCTTTACACTATCCTATCTAATAAAAAATTAAAAGGCCCAAAAGAATATAGCTTAAAAAATGCTCATGAAGAAAATGATTTTATGTTGATGTCAGAAAACATTCATGATTTCAAAGGAAAGATGTGTGAGTTGTTAAATGTTCATTTTTAGGTTAGAGGTAATCAGATAATTACATTAAAACTCATGCAATGATCAAAGGCAAAATGTGGTTAAATGACTGATTAGTGTGAGTGATTATGTGATGATTATCTGAATTGAAAATAATATGCGATTAAAGGTGTTAAAATCAAAAATGTATAATGTGATGGGAAAAAAAGGCTAAAATACTTTATTTTAAATCAGTTAATTAATTTTTAAAAAAACTTCTCAATAATAATTCAAATAATTTTGATATGCTCATTTGAATAAATAGCCTCTACAATGAATGCCAATGGAACGGTAAAAAAATACACACACACACTCAAACACACACAGAGGTCAGGTTGATAGTGGTTGAATATCAATTTGTTGCACAAAACCTAGACATGGGAGACTTAGCTGCAAAACATTTACATGACACCCTCTTTGTTCAGTAATCATTCATCCTGGTGTCAAACTTCTCCCTGAAATACTATCCAAACAAGTCATTTTATCCCAAGCCAACTGTATGAGAACAAGCAAGAGAAGATGAATGAACCTCTTCTCTGTGTACCATGTCTGCAGGACAGAGCATGTTGCACTTCTTATCTTCTACTGAAAAATGCATCTCGAATTGGCTTTTACAATCAGTATTGGGTGTTCTGTGCAAGAGGTTACGAACTTGCCAATTGGTACTTAACTATAACCCTATCAGTCCTGTTAAACATCTTCCTCCCACACTTGACCATATACTATAAAGTAGTCTATATAAGTCAAGTAAGTAAAGGTCTCAAAGTTCACCGCAGGGTCTGAACAGATGACTCACCTGTGCTCATCGCAAGCACTTGCATGTTTTCGAACTCCAGGGTTGTGTAGGCTGGGTCCAAGGCCTCGCTATAGTCTGCCATCTCCATGTCTACTAGTGGTTTGGACAAACGCATTCTCAACTACCTGATGCTGGGGGGAAAGACTTGTCCTCTCTGCAGCGTTTGGACACCCCCTCATAGGCCAAGCCCCTCCTCTTGGAGGGGTAGACACCACTGAGTGACAAGGGCCATGTCCTCAAGGGCAAAGATGAGGCTTGCTGTGATTGACAGTCCGGGCCTCCTCCCAGGGTACGGCCCTACTCTGGAGTAGGATGGCCCTTGTGTTAATGATTGAATTGCTAAATCAGAGTTGTTGTTTTTTTCTCCAGAGTCGGTCTTATTTTTTTGCCTCAGTTGTCTAGAAAAAATATAGCCAGTCTCAACACTATACTTTCTATAGGTCTTGACACATATTAGGGTAGGGGAAAGATCACTCACATTTAACTTGAATATATAAGATTGAGAGTAATGATCCACATTTCAATGGGCAAATTACGTGTTTGCTAAATCTCTGTTAATTCTAGCACAATAAACAACAGCAATAACTCACACAGTGTAAAAATTGTGGCCTTTATGTAAAAGAGCTCATTGTTCTGTTGAACATTCTAAATGTGCATGTGATGCACAACTCAGTTCCAGTTGTTCAGAAGAGATTGTTTACTTGGTGCACCGAAAAATATCTTGCTGAAATTTGCAGTAAAGCACTGGCAGCTGTGGTTGCCAGAGGTTCACTGAAAGAATATAATGACACTGTTTAATTTCATACATTTTGGTGGCTGTTTATTGTTCAATTCAAATATTAAAAAAAACCAATTAAAAATAATAAAAAACAGCCAAAATTATTTTATTATCACTTAAGCTCATTTTAGAATTTGTATTATTATTAATATACATAATAAATAGTTAACAGTTAGTTAGTTAGTAAATATTTTTTTATTTATTGATGTATTTATTTTGACTAAATTATATGGCCATTCATGATTTTTACCTTTTATTTGTTGAGGATTTTACCATCAGTTGCATGTATTGTCAATTAAATATCAAAGATAAAATCATGTTTTATTGTACCATTACATATTATTTTATTATTTAACCATTTCCCAATTTGAATCATTTTTTAAGCTTTGGTGACAAAAGATATTGGCTCCACGCATTGGCATTCTAGACGTCAACTAGGCCTGATTCTGTAACACAGCCGTGTCCAAATCACCATGAGATAAGGCAAAAACTGAGGTGATCATCTATGTTGCAGTCTATGTTGTCCTAACCCTTTTTAGAGAGGATAAAACTATTTGTTACTCAAACAGGAAAGTTAGATGTTACAATTGTGTAAATACCAACTTCAAGTACATAAGCATGAGAGCCAATGCAAACAGAGACAAGTATAGTGTAGAAGCCACCAGAACAAGCCATGGGTCATCGTTCTTCAGTACAGACCTGCTCTAGAGCCTCTAATCTCTTGTTCACCTGCCTAGGGAACAACTAGTTATGAACCTTTTAATCTAACTTTTTTTACCTTATTGGAAAACAGCAGTTTTGGTTTTAAGAAAAGATTAAAATGTTATGAGTTTAATTCTTAAAACATGAAAAAAATGCCAATGAGGTAAAAAAACAATTGTACATATTTTGTCTAAAGAAATGTCAAAAGCTATTTAGAAAAATAATGCTTCTTTGCAATGTAAATTAATGCAAGTTTATTTAAGATTATTCGTTACTCATTTAATGTCATTTCGTGTTCGTTTTATATCTAAAAATTAAGTTACTCCACCGCATGAAATTTAATGAGCATGTGGGATTATGTATTTTATGTTGAGCTGGCTAAAACATCCCTGACACTGATTATTATCAGAAAATGCCACATCCCACCTGACCATCTCTGTGGAGTAAATATGCTGAGCTGGTTTTGAACAGGCTGGAAAACACCTAAACTTTCAGGATAGCTGGTTTGAATATATTTCAGGGACATTAGCCACTTGCATATTCATAGAGACATTAAAAAATAAAAAATACATATAAATTCATTAGACATGTATGTTAGCAAATTTGACACGGCTGTGCAGTAGTTGTTTTGATGCTTTACCTAAAGCTCTGACATCTCAAAACAATTATACAAATTTGAACAAGAACAGCATGTTTTTAGCCTATGGATCAGAAAAACTCATTAGTCTTCTTTAATTCTGTATACAAGACTTATTTCTGACTTGACTTTTCCAGCAGTCAGCCTGAGTAATGGCAATCGTTGTACAGGAATGACTCACAATGAACAAATCTTATCTGAGTCACCATTAAATTCCTTATCACAGCACACATTTTGTTTTTCTGTTAACTTAGGAATGACCTCTATAAAGTATAATCTGTATAGTTATGGCCCTTTCTCACATGCACCTCAATGATCAGAGCAGGCAGGCGTAGATAACCACACTAGATCATTACCTCACATGGGCAAAAGCCTCTTGTGAACAAACCTATTTAACAGATTTACATCTGCAGATTGTGCTGATGTGGATTAAGGTTGGTTTATATATTTATTAACTGACATTTGTGTGTCACTCATGTACTTTTATTAACATAGCAGGTCATAGGTGTAGCTTACATGTTAAAAAAAGGACATTTTGAATTATGAGTAAATATGTATGCTTTTATGACTGCACATTAACTGACAGACTGTTAGTTGTAAAAGTTTAGTTTACTCTATAAATTCTAGTTATACACTTTCCCCAATTCAGTTATATGAATTTAATATTATTAATAATGATTGTGTTAATTATTACTAACATGTTGTTGATTAACAGTGACTTAATCGCTGTCACATGCAAAGGGATTTTAATAAATAGTGTTCAATCACATGCTTTTGAATTGTCTTTAATTTTGTAATGTTTTTGAACACTCCCACCATCTCTTTCTCCTCCCCTTAAAGGGATAGTTCAAACAAAAATGAAAATTCTGTCATCATTTACTGTTGTTCCAGTTGTTCCAAACCTATATGAAGATATTTAGAAGAATAAACAGTTGATGGACCCCACTGACGTCCATAGTATGGGAAAAAGTATCCGCTGGATAGTCAATGGGGCCTATCAACTGTTTCGCTGACATTCTTTGAAATACCTTCTTTTGTGAAAGTAATGCATACAGGTTGATGTAAATGATGACAGAATGTTTATTTTTGGATTAACTTTCCCTTTAAGTGTTTGTTCCTTACTGTATCAGTGATGACACAGAAACCGAACCTTCAGACCTTTTATAAAGCAACTCACTCACTAACTGAAAACATCCCTGATCAAATAGTCAAAATTCTTCTCCACTATCTGATCACTGCTGCAAGGCAGATGTTTACATGCGCGCTGCAGCGTGGTGCAATCGTACTTTGAGTCTCATCACAGAAGACAATATGACATAGCACACTTCCTGCCCTGATCGTCTCCTATGTGTGATATGAGGCGGCAATGTCATGTCCTATAATCAGTCACCCATACCACCTGCCTGGGGCTAAAAGTCAGAGGGTTGATGTAACTCCTCTGCCTATTTTCCCCTTTGAAACTTCAAACTCCAGTTTGTGAACAAAGTCCTGTCTATCTCCACAATAAGGATCTCCGACCACTGACCAAACTCCATTTGTAACCACTGCCTATTTGTACTTTCTCTCCAATGACTCTTTTTCATTTCACCTGTCTGACCAAATGGGAATAACATGTAGCACTACAAAGGTGGATGTGCAATTCACATCTTGTTGGAACCGGTGGCCTACATGGAATAACATCCTTTTGGAGTACTCTGGAACATGTTTTACGTGGGAATATGAGTTACTATTTTCATTTTGAACATTTGAGCTTTGTGCCATTTATAGGAATGGGAGAATACTGCACCAATATGCTTACTAAAGCACATTCGAGGCCAGTAGAAAAGCCTCTGTGGATTAACTGGGGTAGATGGCACAGATATGTGAGTATGGAGACATAGTGAACACACAGCAGTTGGTAACCTACTTGCCGTTTTGGGGCAAAATTATTTACTTTTACTGAATGTAAAAAATATCTGAAACATAGCATTAGTTCTAGTTTTAAACTGTTATATTAGTGTGAATATCACCTAATGTAAGATCTTTCCATTCTGTGCATGAAGGGGGCGATAAGTGTGGTTAATGCCCCTCCCCTTGGTATAAACTTTTTTTTCTTCTTCTTCTTCTTTTTAGTTTCATCAGGCTGTTGGGCTTTTTAAAGGCCTGTTAAATGTAAATCAATGATCAGATGCTAAACATTCCATGGATTTTCATTCATTCAGTTTTTTCTTTGATGGTTGTACAGTCAACAGTTTGTACATAAAACTCATTATGAGAATAAAGCAAGAACAGAAGAAAGAATTCAAAGTATTTGCTAATCGATCTGTTGTCAGCATCATGAAACGGAGAAGCACATCATTTTTGCTTTGCATTTTTGCATTATTGCTCCCTCTGTCAAAAAGTAAGTTCGAGCATTATGTTTTTAATACATTACCCAGGTGCAAATGTAGAGAATTTACAAGCAAAATCTGTAATTCCTGCCAAGATGTAATTCACGATGTTGTTAGTGACTTTATGATGGCCAGTTAAGTTTTTTCCTGGGTTTCATCCCAAAACCGTACAAGCAATGGACAAATATTCCATTTTCTTTCTTATGACAACTTTCTTCCCACATATTTTAGTATTTTTAAATGTCGATTTTCTGACTTTAGTTCCAGTGCATTCAAAAAATTCATAATACTGTATCAAGTCAATCTTTTAGCAGTGTTTTCATTTTAAAAGAGATACTATATAACTCGAAGCAAAGCCATATTCTTAAGAGGCACCTGAGACAGAGCCATCATCTTCCATAACGATTAACAGAGACAGTTATCTATGAAGTTCCCATAGTCCTCACCCATCAGGGTATTTGTAGTCTAGGTAATCATAAACCCCTAGGGCCTAACATTGCACGGCCTCCATAAAGTATTCCAGTTTAAAACTCAAAATCATTGAGCAATAATATGTTTGTCAAAAAATGACACATTTATCTAACATTTGCTGTTACTTTCTGCTTATCTCTGTTTATGTCATGCTTTTCATCAGAAACGAGACAAGGCCACTGATAGGATTTTGTCCTGATGGCTTTCCTACTATCAAGTGACTAGTTGGGATTAAATACTATCTGAGAATGTATGCTACTGAAATGATCAAGCTTCTTTGTTACTTTCATCAAATTGCAAAAGCTCAAGTAGTAGCTCTGTGCACATCATGCAAGTAAACAATTGCATCAATAAACATTTAGAGCAATGCTCTTTGTAAATCAATCACATCTTCTGATAAGGCTCTTTTAATGATTAACAGTTTTTCTGCTGAGAATCTTTTTGCCTGTTGACCCAATCATATTTGCAGGCTGAGTGATGCTGCGTGGACAGTTATCACTCACTTGTTATCATCAATCAATCACCTTTTCTTCACAGTGTACAGCTCACGGGAACATTTTGCCCAAAACAAGTTTAACTTTACCCCAGTTCGTCAAAGTTAAAGAGTCCTAAATGGTTATTAAATGGGCTTACAATCAGTTGACCTGTTGGCTCTTGGTGTACTTTTATTTACTGGTGCTGTGTAGAGCCAGTTATTTTAGTTTGAATGTTTCAAATAGTATAAAGAAATTACATAACTGTGTAATGAATATGATGGTTTACCGGTGTGATCACTGTTTAACGACTTTAACGACACTACGGAAACTCAGAAGACTGTGGAGGTTTTTCCACCCTATGTTGTTTATTAGTCTTGGATGATGCCAGCATTTCTGTGATGATACATCACATTTAGGAATGAAATTCACTATATTATTGTATAAAATGTTAAAATGTTTTACATTAGATTCAGTCTCATGGCCATGTAGATTATGTTCAATTGTCTGAGCACATATAGAAAATCTGGGATTTCATTAAAACCTTTAAATGAACAGAATATTTTAGAGGTTGGGGGGAAAGTTTAAAAAAAAATATGATGTGAAATATCATATTTTTAATATGATGTGATGTGAAATTCTGATCTATTTAAGTCTCTAATCAAATAGTTAATTTTGTGACATTGACCATGCAGGGTACACTGACGTATCACACAGTGACAAAACAAATGCAAAGAATACAGTTTTGCCACTCTTTAATGTGCCTCAGTCCATCATCTATTCCTGTTTACTATTAGATATAGCACAAAAAATTATGAATGAAGAATATGAGGATATGTTGAAAGATACTGAAATGTATCATGTCTCAAGTAATTGCTCAGTTAGTGTTTCCAACTGTGAAAAGACGTCAAAACAGCTTGTAAAAAATGTCATGTAACACAACATTTACCTCAGGAAAGCCATTCAATGACAATAGTATAGTTAGATTTAAAAAATAACTCTAGAGAGGAGCATTGTGCTAAATATTAGAACTATATTACATATTTATTCTATGTTTACTTTAGATCATAAAAATAATGTTATTGTTATTAAAATCGCCTTATGTTAGTTGTTAATATTGTATTTTTGTATATTACAATAATACTATAATATTATAGTACTCATATCACATTTAATATTAATATCATATTATCATTATAGTAATATCTACATTATAGTTCATGCATTTTTATTCATCATTTAACTCAAATTGTTCAATTAATAATGTAATCTGTAATTAAACATTTTGTATTATATTAGCAAATCCAAAACAAAAGCAATTCTAACTTTGAAACGGTATAAACTGTAAACTGTAAGTATATAAATATATAAATATACTTTATAATATATCTTAAGATGTTAATATTGGATTTTGTGAACTATCGAAATAAAATAAAATTTTAGATTTTGAAGTTTAAGAAACACATCTGAGAATGTACCTACATTTTTTTATTGTCAGTTTCCGTGAAGTCTACTATTAAGCAGCTCCTCTATGTGGACAAAGCTTGCAGTTACATCTGCAGGTGCCCTAGGCCTCACAGAGCAAAGCCACAAGTCATTTGAAATCCTAGAAACTATGAAGTTTGCAGTGATTTTAATAAACACGGTCTATTTTTTCCATTTCAGCCATTCTGACACAAAGAACTAAACCAAAACCAAAATTAGTTTCATATTCTGAACATAAACCTCCAGAGAAACAAGGGTCAAACATTCTTGTCACAATCACCTTGAAGACATTTGAACCACTTTTACCTTTAAACTGTTCCATTATGTTCCAGTATGTCTCATTTTCATTATTGTGATTAGTGAAATTTCTTCCCAAATTGTTTGTAAACTCCTTTTTATGTCTTGTAACATTTTCATCTATATGTCTCATCAAACTAACTGAAAGTCAGATAATTTGTGTTGAACGGCAGGCACTCTATTTAGGAAGTAAACAAACTCTCACATTCTACCTCAAAGACCTTTAACTTTGACTGTTCTAAAAGAGCCAGTGGATCTATGTGGTCCTTGTACCTGGTGTGGTGTTGAAGTGGCCGGTGCCATGTCCTTCATACATCCTGCACTGTTTTTTTGGTCCTGAGAGCTGGCAGGGATCCCCTGCTCCTCAACCTCCTCCACACGATGATCATTCAGACACAATCCATTCAGTAAGTGTGAGAGCGTGTGTTTGAGCCGCCGTTCTCACTGCCGTACACACACTGACCGGCAACTTGCCTAATCCCTTAATGCCTGTCACAATGAGATTTGATTGGGGGCTTGAGCGCACGGCCTAATATTGTCAAGTGTACAGTGTATAATTCATATATGGCACTTTCTGTTTCTGAGGCCCTTGGATTCTCCCACAAATGGATAGGAAATATTAAGTCATTTTGTTGAGTGTGGTACCAGTGTTCAGTCAATGAAACTTCTTAATTGAATAATATGTTTTCTGCTACTGAGCAGAGAAAGTTCTGTGAATAGTGAAAGTTTTGTTTCTTAGAAATCAGTAAGACTGTCTGAGCTATGAGAGAGTGTTAATCAGTATTTTAGCCAGCCAAATATTTATTCAGGCAAGTTTCATTAAATTTGTTCAGTTGCCAATTTGGTACATTCAGTTAAAAAGTTTGGGTTTAGTAAGATTTTTTAAAATGTTTCTGATAGAATGTTAAAATGTTAATAAGCCTCTTATGCTCTTCAAGGCTGCATTTATTTGAAATTGAAAAATGTTAAATAAATTGAGGGCTATATTCAAAATCATACCAAAAATCATTGCAAAAATAATGAATAATGAATAAAGTATGGAAACGACGTCTGGGCAAGATGGCGAATAATGTAGACCTGGATCAGGGCATCAATGAGCTCCTGGACAGTCTGTGCTGAGTCCTAACTTGGCGGCTTGAGATGCTCTGATACATAATGTCCCAGAGGCTGTCAATTGGATTTAGGTCTGGGGAACACGAGGGCCAGTCAATGGTATCAATGCTTTCACCATTTAAAAACTTCCCACAGACTCTAGCCACAATATCATGCTCAAGGAGGAAACCAGGGCCCACGGCACCAGCATAAGGTCTGACAATTGCTCTGAGGATTTCATCCCACTAACTAACATCTGTCACATGTACTCAGTGTGATTTTGCTCTCTGGTGTTCTCTGGCATATGCCAATAGAGCTGCACAGTATTGAGCTATGAGCTCAGGTCCAACTGGAGGACGTCAGGCCCTCATGCCACCATCATAAAGTCTGTTTCTGACAGTTTGGTCAGAAACATGCACACCAGCATCCTGCTGGAGATCATTTTGTAGGGCTCTAGCAGTGCTCCTCCTGTTCCTCCTCACACAAAGGAGCAGAAACCAGCCCTGCAGCTGGTTTGTTGCCCTTCTATGTGCCTGTCCAGCTATCATTGTGTAATGCTCGTCTCCCGGTGTCTCCCCATGCACTTGAAAATGTGCTGGGAGACACACCAAACCTCCTTGCCACGCCACATATGTATGTACCGGATGGATGTGACTATTGATCAGGAACAAATATTTCCAGACATGGAGGAGAGTCTTTGTAGAAGTTCTATTTTTAGCACCATTCCACACACACAGACCGTTGAAGCTTGTTGACTCTGGTAACTGCTTGTTCTGGCCTTGAACAGTCTCTTAGCTGACAGCTGGAGCTGCTGGACCTCCACCACAAAGTCATTCAGCAGTCTTCAGCAGCATTATTGTGTTTAAAGTTACCATGAAATCAAATTCTTATTTTTAATGGAATACAGCAGGATTTACTATTAACTATTTATTCGTTTTATAATTCGCATGCACTCATATTTAATCAAAAGAACGACAACGTCTTCTCTTCTGGGTGGGACAACCTGTCGCTCACATGAGATCACAGCAATAGAAACCACAACTATCCTGGATCCTATTATCCTGATGAACAAAATCAAATCCCACCACACATTTTTTTCTTGTTTCACTCAAAAACACTCAAAGAGAACAAAACACATTTCATGATGGCTTTAATTTTAAACAGTAGTTCTGGAAAATGTTCAAGTCAGCTATTTACACAAATATGTGAGATTCATACAACTGCAATGTAGCATTGGCTTTAATTAAATATGAATTTGTTACAAATGTATGTTACATATTTATATCTGTGGCAAGCAGGGCACGGCTTACGGCTGATAACGAGAGCCATTCTCTCTCTGCCCTCGGACACACCCTGCTTGCCAAAATATTTTTGATCAAATTTGTAAAAACAGATATTGAAAGTTGAAGAATTTCTTGTGGTTGCATAAAAAATTAATTACATTTTATTTACTGCAATTACTGAATCTTGCTTAATGTTAATTATATATAAATACTTTATTATATTATTTATTGTTAGTTCATGATGTTTTAAAAATTTAAATCATGTTAAGATAAATAAAAAATGTATTAGTATATGTAGAAATTACGATAACTTTAACTTAGCTTATTGTTTACTTTTAGTTAATGTTACATATTAGATCATGTTAATGTATGCATTCTTACGTGATGTCTGTCAGCAGCATTTCACACTAGTATTTACCGCAGCAGTGCATTGTGCATTCTTTATATTCATGCAAAACACATTAGAGCCGCTCTGAAATGATCTTGACTACAAAGCAGCCACAGAAATGCAACAATAATGTAAATGCTCCAGTGCACACTAGGGCTCTACAAAGACAAATGTGTAGCCATAAATAAAACTCATGCAAGTGCTGAAATGTACGATTGTAATGCTATACTTTGCTCTCTAAATGTATTAGAGATCCTGACTTTGATCCTGACTGATTGTTAGATATTATCTTTCATATGAGCAAGCATACAGCGTCTGGTCACAAGGAATTGACGGAAGCATCTTCTGAGAACCAGTGCAGGTTTATCCCGTATAGAGTGATGCTGAAGTTAACATATTTTGTTGTTTGCAAAGTATTTAATTCACTATAAAAAACTAAATAGAACATATGTTATATATCACATTCTCATAGATAGTATTTTAATATGACATATTTGTTATATTTATAATAATTAATGTATAATCTAATAATCAATAATAACAATAACAAAGTGTAAATAAACACTTTTATTTATGTAGGGATTATTTATTTGGTAGTTATTGTACCAAACTACCATTCAAATGTTTCTATTCATCACAAAATGCTGAAAAAAGTAAAACAGTTTACAAAAAAACATTAAGCAACTTTTTTCAACTTTGATAATACATAATAAGAAATATTACTTGAGCAGAAAATCACCATATTAGAATGATTTCTGAAAGACCATGTGACAATTCAGCTTTGACATCACATCATTTTAAACAATTCCATTTGTCATTTTTAAATATTGAGGTCAAAACAGACAAAAATAAAGATGAATAATGCAGTGACATGCTTTTGCTATGTAATATTGTTATGCATTTCGCTTTGCTGTGGGCCTGTTTTCTAGTTGCATTGTATAACTGTCTCCTTAAGACATCATCTTTGGATTTCACATCCAGTTTGGTCTGAAGATTAAAGCTTAGAGATCTTTTATAATGCTCACTTTGTTCCAGCACTTTATCCAGAGTGTCATTACATCCCAGCAAGAAAAGAGGAACTTCAGCCATTCTGTCCACATTATTCATCTCAAGTAAATAGGCCCAATTTACCAGTCATTGTGGATTTGCCACACCTCCCGAATTACAGCTGTGGACCACAAGCTCTCACAAACTGAGAGCTGGGCAACTAACAAAATGTCCATTTAACAACATGTTCCACCAAGATCACCTAAGCACCCACCATTTTTTTCCTGCAAACAACCGAAAGAGACGGAGTACTTACCATACGGTGGATCCATACGGGTGCTAACATGAGCGTTCACGTTGACCATGATGTCTTTTCTGTCCCCCACTACTGTGTTTAAGTGATTTTTCTCTCTTAAGTGTAAAAGATGATGAGGAATAAACACATATAAGTTTTGCACAGTCCTGTTTCTGGTGACGGTGTTGTTGGCGCAAGGTAAGGCCGGTACTCCTGTTATCTTATTGATTTTCCTAATCTGGGCAAATGTGGGTGGAGAGGTTAAACAGTAACTAGGCTTGTATAGAGACCAATCCATATGACAGCTGTAGCTATGGCAACAGGATGATAGAAACTCAAATAGACAGTTTATTATAATTTTTCACCATTTCTCAAAGTCTACATCTTGTTAAACTCGTGCCATTTTCAGGAATGAACCATTAAGGGTTACAATAGTTTTGTGTAGCCAAGCATTAGAAGATGGAAGGGGTGTGAGAAAAGATAGGAATACCTCATATCAGCTTTCATTTCTGCCACTGTAATTATTTGCCTTTACACAGACGCAAGGGGTTTAGTTGTAACTAGTTCATCTCTACCTTTGTGTTAGCAGGTTAGATTCTTATTAGACTGATACCGTCCCATCTTATAAACCCCATGTGCCAGAGAAACAAGCACAGCCATCTTTAGAATATTGTGTTTGAACTTCCATTTTCGCGGTAGCTCTGTATATTTCTATGGGATCGATGTTGAAGATTAACTAGCTGGTAAAATGGATTCACTTACTGCAGAAAGTTATCGTGGATATTGTAATGTTTTAAGAGGATGTCATTACAAATATCAGCAGACTGGGAAGATTTAAGAATGATTGGTTCATTCATAAATCTTTCATACTGCGGACAACACAAACCTGAAGACAGAACACAACACCTCATTAAGGTCTATATAACTTGATTAGCTATAGATATATATGAGGGCATATGTGGCAATTGTCACAGTCTGCTCCTGATCCGCCTGTTTTGTCCCTCATGTCTTCCCATAGCTGTCGTGTTTTGATTACCCATTTAGTTCACCACCTGTTTATCATTTCCTAGTGTATTTATACCCTTGTGTTAGCCCATGTCATTGTCGTTTGTTAAAGTTTCATGTGTCTACGTGTGGATGTATTTCTCCCGTGTTTTTGCACCCCCGTGTGCTTCCTGAGTTCTGTTATTAAAGTGTTTCTGTTTGGACTCCGCATCGCACGCCTGCTACTTTGTTACAGAACAAACGACCGGGTTAGTTACCCCAAAAAACTTCCTGATGGATTTCCACTCCCTTTTTATCGCGAGCGCCGAGAGAAATAAGGATCTCCGCCAATTCGCGCTCGAGTTCGGCTTGCTCGCCGCCGTCGCTCCTCTCAATGAGCGGTCGCTGGACTCGCTGTTCTGGATCGGGGCAAGATTCCATCGTCAAGATCTCCCGGACATCGCGGGACTGGGCTGGCGGGAAGCCATGACGCGATGTCTGGAGAAGCTCTCTCCCCGCTCCAGACAACCAACTCCGCATGCTACAGCTAATGAGCCGATCCTCCAGTCCAAGAAGGAACAGTTCATCCCGAGCGGCCGAAACCGAACAGAGTTCATCCCGAGCGGCCGAAACCGAACAGAGTTCATCCCGAGCGGCCGAAACCGAACAGAGTTCATCCCGAGCGGCCGAAACCGAACAGAGTTCATCCCGAGCGGCCGAAACCGAACAGAGTTCATCCCGAGCGGCCGAAACCGAACAGAGTTCATCCCGAGCGGCCGAAACCGAACAGAGTTCATCCCGAGCGGCCGAAACCGAACAGAGTTCATCCCGAGCGGCCGAAACCGAACAGAGTTCATCCCGAGCGGCCGAAACCGAACAGAGTTCATCCCGAGCGGCCGAAACCGAACAGAGTTCATCCCGAGCGGCCGAAACCGAACAGAGTTCATCCCGAGCGGCCGAAACCGAACAGAGTTCATCCCGAGCGGCCGAAACCGAACAGAGTTCATCCCGAGCGGCCGAAACCGAACAGAGTTCATCCCGAGCGGCCGAAACCGAACAGAGTTCATCCCGAGCGGCCGAAACCGAACAGAGTTCATCCCGAGCGGCCGAAACCGAGGAACTGTCTTTTCCCCGAGCGGCCGAGCTGCCGTGGCCCGACCCGCCAGAGCCCGAGCTGGCCTTCCGAGACCTCCAAGACCTCCCCGAACCCGAGCCACCAGAACTCCTACCCAGCCTGCACCCATCTCTGCCTGTGTCCCGCTTCCCCACTCTGGCTCCCCCCAACACTGTGGAGCCGCCATGCGTCGGCGGCACACCGGCATCGTGGGGCACTGAGGTTCCACCTCCGACCTCGGTGCCCCTCATTCCACCTCGGCCCGTCGACGCATCGTCAGCGCCTCCACTCCTCACCCTCTCAGCCCCAGCGACGTCCCTCGGCCTTGCCTCTCCTGCGGGCTCCCTCGTCCTCCCAGTGTCACCTTGGTCGGTCGTCGCCTGGCCTCCTCCTGCGGCGTCGGCCGGCTCTTCCCTCCCCTCGGTTCCCCCTATGTCCTCTGTCCCTCCGCCTCCGAGACAGTCCTCGGACCTGCCGCTGGTTCTTCGGAGGTTCGTCATTCCAGCTCCTCCTCGGCCTCCGGAGCCAGCGGCGTCACTCAGGTACCTTGGTCCGTCGGCTCCACCATGGACTGATTCAGGTGCCTGGCCCCTGACCCCGCCTGCTCCCCCCTGGACACCTCCCTCTGCCTGGCCCCTGATCCCTCCTGCACCCCCATGGACTTGTTAATTTTGTCTGGACTCTGTGTCACGTTTTGTTCAGTCCGCCCCCTGGTCCCCCTCCCTCCCTCCGCTGTCGACCTGTTTAGGCGCGAGGTCGCGCCTTCCGGGAGGGGGAGCTACTGTCACAGTCTGCTCCTGATCCGCCTGTTTTGTCCCTCATGTCTTCCCGTAGCTGTCGTGTTTTGATTACCCATTTAGTTCACCACCTGTTTATCATTTCCTAGTGTATTTATACCCTTGTGTTAGCCCATGTCATTGTCGTTTGTTAAAGTTTCATGTGTCTACGTGTGGATGTATTTCTCCCGTGTTTTTGCACCCCCGTGTGCTTCCTGATTTCTGTTATTAAAGTGTTTCTGTTTGGACTCCGCATCGCACGCCTGCTACTTTGTTACAGCAATAAATATGCTGTCCTTTTTCTTAACAGATACAATGTTAGTTTCAACAGCTTTTCCCATGAATATATAATGTGAGGCTTTCACACAGAAGTGTATAGCATTACACAGTGTACTGTTGCTTTCACTTTTAAGCAGCTTCATGGGAAAGTCTATTTGAAACTTTAGATTCTCCCCAGATTCTCCCACCTACGTTCTAAGTTCTTCATTATCTTTGTATCCATTTGCTTTATAATTCTTGCACTGCTATTCAAATGTTTGGGGTTGGTAATATTTTTTAAATGTCTGAAAGAAGTCTACTATGCTCACCAAGGCTGCTTTCATCAAAATAAATAAAGATACAGTAAACATTAATATTGTGAATGTTTTTTTCATTCTACACTTTTACATTGCTGTTTTCTATTTTAATATGTAATTTATTCCTCTGATGTCAGCAACAAGGAACATTCTTTATTATAATTATTGCTGAAAACTGTTGTGCTGCTTAATGTTTTTGATGAAAACTGTGATGCCTCGGTTTCAGGATTCTTTGATCAATAGAAAGTTCAATAGAATACTATTTATTTGAAACTTTTGAATCATTACAAATGTATTTACTGTCACTTTTGATCAAATGTATACATCTTTGTTGAATAAAAGTATTAAGTTCTTTAAAAAAAAAATCTGTGATATATTCATGTTTTGTTATACACTGCCTACACTGATTCTGAGAATAAGGCCCGGTGCTTTAATAGTCATGGTATACAGAGTTGAAAGGATTATTTGAGTGCGTCGTGCGTACTATGATCCTGGACCAGTTTCTCATACGCCTTAATACAAGTTACCTCTACTATATTACTGAAATATATTAATCATTCCTTGTCTTTTTTTAAAATGTTCATCCTTATTGAATATATGCCTGCTAGGAAGGTGTTGGCAAGAGAAAATGTAAATAAAAGGTCTGTTTTTATGAGGACAAATGTGTTGACAATGCAGTCATGTCCTCTGTGTGACTTGAGTGCAAGAGACATTTACTACAAAAGATAGTAACTTAGAAACCACTGAACACATGTTCTTTCCTAATCTAAAGAAAATGTATTATATGTTCAAAAAGTACAAAATAATAATAAAAGAAAAAGTGCTTAACTCCTGATGTGGATTGTCACTGCGATGCACCTCAGTACAAATACAAAAAAAAATGTAAACACTGCAACTATGGGATGATGATAAACACAACAGGTTAGATTTAAGTGCAACTTGAAATTTACACATTTGATTAATGAGACATTTTACAGTGCTTTATTTTTATAACTTATACTTTAGTGGTTTCTATTATATTTAGTATATAAGATTAATAGAATAAAAGGAATTATCAGAGTATTTTTTTTCTTCTGCTTAGCCTCTGTAACTACTTCTGGGTTCTGGTCAGGAGTGACACATGTTATAAATGCATGATCCTCCATAGCTTGAGGGACACGCAGAGCAAGGTTTTCCTGTCTTATACGGAGCCCCTCCTACCCAATTCCCCCTAGAAGAGAAAAATGTTAATTTGATTACCTCCCATTTGTCTTGCAAAAAACTGCTTATAGGTGCAACCAATATTCACTTAATTAAGATTAAAATGACTTGATTCAGCAGCAAATGATTCTTACGTGATATAGTTGCAAACCAGTAAGGTGGCCTGACTCCATGTTTTCCCAGAAACATCCATGTTTGAACAACTTCGGACAGCACAACCGATCTTATTGCCGACGGCCCACACCATCTGAAACAAAAAGTCATTATTAAAATTAATATCTATATCTATCTATCTATATATATATATATATATATAAATATATATATATCCTTTATCATGTATATCCTATATCATGTAATTAAAAAATTACATATAGGCTTATATGTACACATATAATTAATTTTGGAGAGCCACCTGGGTGTAGTGTCCGCAGGTAGAACCTTTGCATGTATTGGGGAAGGAGAAAGAGTTTCTCTCGTTATACCAGGATGTTACCAGATCAATGATTGATGTGTAGCTGCAAAATTAAAGAAATTATAACTGTCATACCGTGTAAATATAATCTAGAATCAATGTTTTCAGATATTAATTAATGCTGCTGATTGAATTTGTGCACCAATTTTTGGTATGTTTTTGTAATGGATAAAAGGATAAAAGATAACCTTCCAGATAAAAGGGACAGATTCTGTCCATTGGACTTCAAAACCTCAGGCGGCCCATGAGCCCACAAGCACTGAGAGGCCCAGGACTCTGCAGATGTAGCCAGTGCCTCATCCCACACCTTACCAAGAGAAAGGATAGAGAATTAAAATACAAGTCACCCAAAAGGACCATGCAATGACAATGAATATAAACTGAAGATGACAAGCTAAATTCTAAACATTGTCCACATGAGTACATTCTTCCAGAAGGCTTCTGGAGCCATACATGAATTCTGTGAGGAACAGACGTAAATTGAAGTAATCAACTTTACTTTAGCCATGCTGATGTCTGAATCGTGAGCAGCGACTCCTTTGAGTCATATCTTTTAAATGAATTTAAACTGAATATTAAACTTAAATTAATTAAAAATATAAATGTGACGACCTTTATGATACATTTATGGTGAGTTTGAGTAACATTTATGGTGAGTTTGATCCAGGATCTCTTGAAATTTGGCATTCGAAAAAAAAATCTCATGTTGTGTGTTTGTTAAATCTAAAACATGTAATGTTTACTATGTAAAGCAAAAAAAAGTGCAAAAAAATAATAATATTGCTCTACCATATACTCCATATTAGCTGCAGGAGGGGAGACCTCTGAACGCACGCGGTTGTGGAAGTCCAGTAATGTCGTCATTTCTTCGGAGATGAAGCGTTTCCGCCGCGCTCGAGATGCGCTCGTGTCGCTGCTGTTCCTGATTGCAGCCTCCAGTGAAACCTCATCGAGTTGAAACCTCACCGCCGCTTCCGCTGCTGTCCACAAGGCGGCAACAAAGAACAGCTGAGCGCAGGCCAAATTCATCTCGCTTCTTTCTGTCCGGTTGGTTAAAGATGCTTTATTTGTGGAAAGAGAATTAAACGTCAACAATCTCTCGGTGTATTAGCCAAAAAATAACACTAAAACTCAGGAACGCTACAGTCCCTATTCAAGTGGGTCCCTATTTCTATAGTTTAATCCTGCAATGTCTGAAAATTTAAAGCATAAACATGTCGACATGGTGAAATAATTAGCAGATAAAACATGCAGTGTAAAAGTTATAATCCACCCAAACATAAACACATACACACACATTATATAATGTGTGTGTGTGTATATATACTGTTAATCCTACAAATAACTTATTTACAGACATGTTATCTTGCTAAAGAAAGCTATAATATATTAAAGTAACTATAAAATAAGTTATAAAATCACTATATATATATATATATATATATATAAAGAAAGCTATAATGTATATATATATACAGTATGTATATATTATATACTGTGTATGTATATATATAAGCTAATCCTACAAATAACTTAGTTACAGACAGATGTAATCTTGCTAAAGAAAGCTATAAAATATTTTATATATTGTATAATATATAGTAACTATAAAATAAGTTATAAATCACTATATATATATACACATACATTTCTATACACATACATACATACATACATACATACATACATACATACATACATACATACATACATACATACATACATACATACATATATACATACATACATACATACATACATACATACATACATACATACATACATTACAGAGTGGTTGACAGAGCAAATCATGGGATTACATTGCAAAAGTGTTTAACTCAAATGACAAACATTACACCCAAATGCCCTCACTAGTCTTTTGAAGATATTATATTCATGACCATCTCAACTTTTGGAAAAGGAAATACGCTTCAATAAAAATAATAAAAAATATAATCATAAAATGTTAACACATATTAGAGTTTAGGGTATTTGAGAGAAAATTGTGGCATATACTTGTGAATGTAGTCCTGCAGTCTGAAGAGAGCGGGGATCCTGCTTGATTCCAGTGATTCCAGCACTTTAGCGCAGCCTGGAGAAGAGCAGCTGAAAAGATCTCCACCTTTGCAAACAATATCTTTGACGTGTGGCAGCGAAATTTAAATGGGCCAACTCTCCAAGGCCATGTGACATAAAAGCTCTTGTCTTTTTTTCTTCCACCGCAGGGATGTTCCCAATTTAATGGAAAGCTTTACTTTATCACCACACGCTCAGTATGGAAGCTCCAAACAGTCTTGCTCTTCAACAGGATTTTGATTTAGACTTTTCAACAGTCATAGCTCTTCTTTTCCATTACCTTTATGATTTTCAATGTTTATTACAGCTTTCTGGGCAACTTTCACCTCCTGATTTCATATCCTGTCCTACCAGTATAGCATAGCATCCTTTGATTTGCATATATGTAGGCTATGTAGTAGGTAAAATAAGGTGAATAAGCACTGGCAAAAAAAATTATACATTTAATAAATTGTTCAATTAATTAAAGTCCAACTTTTAAAGTCATAGTCAAAGTTATATCTATCTCTTGTCTCTGGTCATTACCAATATAAACTGCACAACATTGACTGTCGCAGCTACTGAACAGGGTAATCGAGAACATCGAGTTACAGATTCTGACTCATTAATGCTGTGGCAATTAGCCTATGCAGAATATTCAATAACAGTCAATGCAATATCAGTATTATCATGATAGCAAGAGATTAATTTTTTCACTAAAGATTGTTACAAATTAGTAAATTACTACAGATTATTGTTTAATTGTTATTGTATGTTATTGTATGCATGTCTCTAAAATCTACTGTCAGAAAAATGTGAGGAGACGGAAAGACACAAACTTTATTTCAAATTAATCATTTCACTACTAATAATTAAAATACAGCCACAATGATAACACCCAAACAACATAAATACAATATGTAAAGATGTGTTTTAAACAATAAATCCACCACAAACTGCACTGACACATTTTAAAAGGTTCACTTATCATTTGCCTATCATTTGCATTTCTCTGTTTTTTTGCATTTTCAATCCATCATAATACATTGCACGAGTGTGGCTGCCATTTTTCTAACTAATAAAGTCAAAAGCAAAAGAGCAGAAAGATAATAACACTTTTGACTATGCTACTTCCAGTTTGTGTACAGCTTATTTTGAATTTAGTACAGCATTTTAAGCAAAATATAGCGAAAATATAACATATCAGAGATAATAAAGAAATAAAGCCTTTCCTTCAGTTTTTATTTATCATGTATACCTGTATTGTCAAGGCTCTAAGTCCTAAAAAAAAAACTTTTAAAATTAGCAGTCATCCTTAAAACTGGATTTGGGTTCAACTTCAGTCCCATTTGGAAAACTTTCTTACTGAACAGGCAAGAGAGCTGTAACTTGTTCTCTAGACAAACATATGATGTCACTTCTTAACATTACACATTGTTGCAACCTTATGGGTTTGTCTTTCCATTGACGAGACCCTCTTCCCCGAGTCAAATGTTTGACAGCTTTATGTGCTAATATTACGTATACATAATTCTGAGCTCCAATGAGCCCTTGTGGAAAGTAACGTTTAAAAATAGCCACAGTCATGTCTCTGTCAGTTCTGTCACATAATTAATAGTGTCGTCATCACATAGCAAAAGAAGTGATGAATTTGAGCAGAAATATCAAATGAGTCACTTGTTCAGTCCCTCAGTGCATGTACAAGCAATAGCTATAGCTTACATTAAACTTGCATAATGTTTCCTTGACTTCATTCAAGCTTCCTATCTACATAATGCTGAAGGATCCTTGTGCATTATGGGAATGAAAGAGAGAGAAAAAGTGACTTTAAAAGGTGCACAGCTGAACCACAGCAGTGAAAAAGGCAGTTGTGTCTCTCTCTGTGAATCACGTCATTTAGCATAAATCCATGGGCTTCCCATTCCCTGCTGCTGCTCCATTTCTTATGTCAGCTGTCCAAACTTTATTTTAGCAGCCCTGGAAACAAATTTGCTAAGTGATGTAGCTGTTCATGGTGATGGAAGGGAACAGAGACAATGGGTTTGTTCTGACCACCGGTTATTAAAGTAATTAAAGGAATCATATGCTCATGTTCTCATTACAATGATTGAAATGATACAATGATGGAATCCATTGCCTGCTTCAATATATATAATTTTGAGTGATTTGTAATTATTTTACTACGTTATATTTGTAAGTTATTAGTAAGTTATAAATTAAAAATTTGTATGACCTCTTCAAGATCATGAGATGTATGTAGTTATAGAATTATATGTATTTTTATTGAAATGTGCTCATTCCTTGTTTTTGAGAGAGGCACTCAACATGTCTTAAAACTTCCAGTACTCTTCCAGCTGACCAAGACAGCCGAGGTCACTGGGGATTTACTTTACTTTTGATCTTCAATCACTAGAGAATAATGATATTGAATATTGAATATTGTCAGAGTCTCTTACTGAGAGAAGGAACATGTTATCAGTAAAAGTTTCTTGTTTAGAGCAAGAGCTCAGGCAACTTCAACCTTGAATAAACTGTGTATCTCTTTGTGTGTGCTAGTATTCTTTGTACAGATCAGTATTCTGATCAGTACCAGTAACTGGCACCCTGAGTGATGGAAGGACTTGTTTTCCACCACAGAACTTGGTGTCATCCAAATAATCAATGTAGATATGCTTCTGCCTGTCAGTCCATATGTGGATATTTTTAAGTTTATCTATTTCTTAACCAATTGCTTATTACTTATTTCTTACCCAATTGCTTATTAATCAATTCATGATTGCTTGAGAGCATCAGAATCAGAATCAGAAAGAGCTGTATTGCCAAGTTTTCTTGCACACACAAGGAATTTGTCTTGGTATTGAAGCTTCCAGTGCACATATACAACACAACATGAGTTTACATAGCAAATAACAATAACAATACATAACATACACAGTACATGTGGTCACATGCTGGGATTTTTTTGTATGGAGTGGGAGAGGGGATAGATTGTCAGCCATAACATCCGTCTGCATTGTTTTTCTTTCTCTGCGCTCTGCCCAGCATTTTATCTCTTATTAATTCAACTGTTCAAGAGGGAAATGGCCTGTGGAAAGAAACTGTTCCTGTGATGTTATGTTCTAGTGGCCAGTTGACTAGTTGATTATAGTTCTGATTCCTGGTCTTTATTACAGTTTTTTTGGATTGCTTACACACGTTTTCAAAACCTAGTCTCCTTTTTTCAAAACTCTACACACAATTCTCAAAACTGCACACACAAAATGCAAAATGCCTCACATCTCCTTCAAAAATGCAACACTGCATTCAAAATGCCACAAACACATGTCAGAATGAAGCATTTGCATCAAATGATCAAATGGCAAACACTTCTTTCATAATAATACATTTTTGGATATACCATATAAACACTGCTGCTCTAAATCTAAAGCTCTTTGGTCTTTCATAGGCATATATCTATATTTCAATACAATGTTCTACAGTGAAAGTAATCTGCTGAGAGGGGTAACAAGTACACTGGAAACACCAATTCAAAGTAGAAACAGAAAATATTTATTAGGCCAAACATTACGGTTATATACATTAGTGTACAACAAAACTATAAACGTGCAAACCAAAAGTATATTCTATACAGTAAAGTGTGTGGGGTCCCGGTCCAGGAATTGGCAGCGGGGGTGGTGCAGTCCCCAGTGCTAGGCTTCATCTCTTCTCCGTGCTTGGTCTGGCCACAATATTTCATCCACGTCACAAGATATGTTTTCTCTTGCCAAACATCGAGGGAAGTATCTCCTAGCGTGGCGTATCCAACCTTGGACAGAAGCAACCTCAATGTCTCCACATGCGTCCTCCATTGCCTGGAGAAGCGGCATGCGGGCAAAGGGTTGGTGATCATGCACTTTCCAGCGCCAGGCTGAGAAGAATTCCTCGATGGGATTTAGGAAAGGTGAATATGGGCGTAGGTACAAAACTACAAATTGTGGATGGGTTTCACCAGAACAGCCCGGTGAAAACTAACATTGTCCACAAATATAACCACAAATCTAGCAGGGGCCTGATCTGGATCGGGACAAGCATTGTGTGAACTGCATCCAGAAAAGTCCTTCTCCTCCTCTTGGTATTTGTCCTGGTTGTCTCCTGACTCTTCCTCCCACTCCTCTTTCTGTTCATCGTTAGCATTCATCGTTCAAAACAGGTAATCTTACCTTTGACGGATTTATAGACCTATCTATACTACTGTAAAGTAAAGCAGTGAATGGTTAGTGATCAGTTACAGTTTTTCTCGATTGCTAAGACACATTTCTTGAAAGCTGCTCTCCTTTTCTCTAAACTGTGAACACAAAACCCTATTTTCAAGCTACATTCACAAAACCTCAGATTCCTCTTGCAAAACCAAACTTTCATCTCAAAACAGTTCAAACTGTGCTCAGAACTGAACTCTGTTGTCAAATCGTGCCTCGAGTCAATCAAAATTAAAAACACTACGGAACAGCCACTAAACACTACGTAGAAAAAAAGAAAACACAATGCTCAGGACATGAAGCTGCAGAAATAAATGTTTGTTCACTGTAGGCTAATACATGTTGCAAAAAAATAAGTAAAGTGCATTTACCACTTTGTACAAAAAGACAAAAAAGGAAATCTTGTGCATTTACATGTAGTACTTGCAAAAACAAACAAATCTCTTTATTTGTAAAAAATAAAGTACATAAATTTACAAATAAGTGCATTACTCAGCCACAGCATCATGTCTCCGTACTGGGTCAGGCCACAAAACTTCATCCACGTCACAGGCCACATTTTGTCTGGCCAGGCAACGGGGGAAAAAACCCCTGGCATGCCGTATCCAGGCTTGGCATGCCTCCACACCTATGTCACCACAGGCAAGTTCCATGGCTTGCAGGAGATTTACCCTGGTGTAAGGTTGACGGTCATACACTTTCCACCGCCATGAGGAGAAGAATTCCTCAATGGGGTTTAGGAAAGGAGAGTATGGTGGAAGGCAAAGATTGATAAAACCTGGGTTCATATTGAACCACTCTCTAACCTGGAGAGCTCTGTGAAAACTCACATTGTCCCAAACAACAACATAGATGGGATGCTGATCCTGCTGCCCTAACAGAGCATCTCGCATGTGAGTGAGGAAAATGAGGAGCTGGTGAGTGTTGTAGGGCCCCAGTTTGGCATGATGGTGGACTACTCCATGATTGCTGATGGCAGCACATGTGACATTGCCACCACGCTGCCCAGGAACACCAACTATGGCCCGATGGCCAATCACATTACGGCCTCTCCTTCTCCTTTTGGTGAGATTAAACCCAGCTTCATCCATGTAAATGTATTCATGGGGTCTTTCCATTGCATCCAGTTGGAAAACCCTCTGAAGAAATAGATATAGTTTTGTAAGTGATACGGAAAGTGATTTAGGCCACTACAATAAATCATTACTTGGAGTAATCAACATTTAGGTAATGTGTCTGGATGTATACCAACCTGTACATACTGGAATCTTTTCTCTTTGACTCTGAGTTGCGATCAAAGGGCACTCTGTATAGCCGTTTCATGCGCAGTCTGTTGCGCTTGAGGACACGATCGACAGTAGAGAGGCTGACACTGTTGATACCTTCAAAATTTACATGGTCCTCAATGATCTTCTGCTGAATTTCCCTCAGTTTAATGGCATTGTTCTCACGGACCATATCAACAATTAGGGTCTCTTGGTGTGGGGAGAACATACTTGTCCTCCCACCCCCATGTGGCAGTCTTTCAATTCTACAAAAAAAGAACATGGAGTTACAATAAAGAAATCTGCATGAATACTAGACCCACAAACAGTTAGACAACCCTCCATTACAATACTACAGTACACTGGTACAGTGATGTACTGAAACATGCATTTACTTACAGTATACTGTGGTACAGCATATAGTATGTCATCCAGTAATTGCTGTCAATATTTACATACTGTACTATACAGTAATGTAAAAAAGAAGGTAATTACCTGTTCTCTTCTCTAAATCTTTGGATTATGGTGGACACAGTGAATCCACTGATGTTAGGTTGTACCCTTTGTCCAGCCTCCCTCATACTCATACCATGGACAAGAAAATGGTCAATCACAGTAGCTCTGATTTCATGAGATAGTACTGTTCTTTGTCTTTGCTGACCACACTGACCACCTCGACCACCTCTCACGCAAACTCTTCCTCTCAGATATAAATCCATTGAAGGGCCTCACAAACCAGTGCTCTCTGAACTGGCTCACTGCATATGTTCCCTCACATCATTAGACACAAGTGTGATCAGTTTTGAGTTGTTGTGTTCAAGTGGTGACACCTGTGCTTTAATTGTGTCTGCATAATGCTCAGCATTATGCAGCACGGGTGCATCACAATGAAAATGTGTTGGGAAGTTGTGTCTAAACAGGTGAAAAGTGCTCATGGTTTTGCCAAAAGAGTGATTGATTCAATCAGTGTGTTCAGGCAACTGAGAATTTGGTTCAGACAATGGGGTTTAGTGTCTTAGCAGTTGAGAAAAACTGTAAGCAATTAGTGTTTGCACGTGAGGAGTGTGTCTGTGTGAGCTGCTGAATAAGTGTAGCGTTTTGATTGATTGTGTTTGGAAAAGGAAAGCAAGTCACTTCCTGATAGATCTTTGTGTTTTAGGTAGAGAATTGTGTGTAGTGTTTTGAAAAAAGTGTTTTATGCAATTGCAAACTGAGTCAAAGGCTGAGAAATAGCTTATGGTTTTGAAAATTTGGCATGTAGTTTTGCACTTTGAGTGAGAGGTTTCAAAAATTGTGTGACATGAAAAGATTTTGTGTGTAAGCAATTGGAAAAAACTGTGGATAGTTGCATACCTGTTCTCATTTCTGAAGGTTCGAATTATGGACGCCACTGTAAATCGACTCAAGTTGGGCTGGACTCGAAGTCCAGCCTCTCTCATGGTCAAACCGTGGTTGATTACATGATCAACAAGTGTTGCCCTAATCTCGTCAGAGATAACTCTCCTTCCGTCTCTTATTTGCCCCCTTCCTCTTCCTCTTCCTCTTCGTGCTCTCTGTTCATTGTTAGCATCCATTGTTCAAAACAAGTAATCTGAACTTTTACTTATTTATAGGCCTATCTTTACTGCTGTAAAGCAGTGCTTGGTTAGTGATCAGTTAAGCAATTAGTGTTTGCACATGTGAGGAGTTTGTCTGTGTGATCTGGTGAATAAGTGTAGGATTTTGATTGGTTGTGTTTGGAAAAGGAAAGCAAGTCACTTCCTGATAGATCTTTGTGTTTTAGGTAGAGGATTGTGTGTAGTGTTTTGAAAAAAGTGTTTTAGGCAATTGAAAACTGAGTCAAAGGTTGAGAAATAGCTCATGGTTTTGAGGATTTGGCATGTAGTTTTGCATTTTGAGTGAGAGGTTTCAAAAATCGTGTGACATGAAAAGATTTTGTGTGTAAGCAATTGGAAAAAACTGTAATCATATCTGGTCCTTGGATCTTCAACTGTAAATTCCCCTACAACCTTAACAGCTGTGGAACTAACTAACTTATATCCAGATACCAACTTATACTGTAGATCTACTATCACGAAATCACCAGGCTTCACCCTCACCCAGACACATCAGATCATGTATATATGTGTGTGTGTGTGTGTGTGTGCGTGCGTGCGTGCGTGTGTGTGTGATAGAGAACCAATATTACACCAGTTGCCATTACATTACGTCTACTTGTTCAATAAACATCTGTTTGTTTTGAAAGTTCTTCCCAGTCTGTTTCCCTGACACCTACAACCTGTGAGCAAATAATTAAAATATAAGAACCTCTAAAATCAAAAGTCTTTATACAAACATCTGAAGAATGTTTCTGTCAATACAATGAAAAATCAAAGGGATCTAAAATAACATTGGCCCTCGCCGATTTTCTTTTTTTGGACGACACACACACACACACACAAAATATTGTCTTTTGTGTTCCACAGATTAAAAGAAAGCTCAGAACAACATGAGGGTGAGTAAATCATTTTCATTTTTGATGGGAAGCTTTAAGAGCTTGTGAGACTCGTTACCCTCTATCATTTCCATAATTCTATTTCTCCCTTTATATGTGGGAATCCGTAAAGATCCATTTTATGAAGCACTCATGATGTCAAGCTGTAACATTTCTGATTTACTGTCTGGAATGCTCTGAGGAAGAGACGGTGCTCTTAACTCATTGAGGCCCCCTTCTGTGAAACAGCATGAAGTGGATCAAGCTTATAGGTGAAATGCCTCTAATCGGGCTAGAAGCAATCCGAATTCTTCTAATGTATCATCTTCTTGTAATCATCTTCTCTAGACACTTACAAAAGTGTGGTCTCTCTCTCTCTCTCTCTCTCTCTCTCTATATATATATATATATATATATATATATATATATATATATATGAACTGAACTGTATCATATGTAATGTAAGTAAATTAAATCTCATGAAGTTATTTCTTTCTGTATAACTTTTTTATATGCATTGTTTTTTGTTTAAATCAGTGCTATTCGTCAGGCTGGAATATGGTGTTAACATAAAAATACATCTAAACAGATATATAAAAATAAAGACAATTTAGTTTGATTCTCCAGGAAAAATTTAGATATCAACTGTTTTAGGTCCATTCGGATGGCAGATGTTTTTAAGATGACCTCCAGTTCATCAAAAGATTATGCTTCTTCTTTTGATTCTTCCTTAACCAGGTATATCCAAACTGGATTTACTGTCATATTAAAATAAGGTTCCAAATGCACCTGTACGGCTTCAAATTGTAATTGTTTCAGAGATGTACAGTTGATTTTTAAATCCATGGCAAACACTTTTAAAACACTGGTATTTAATATCCTGTCAGACCGTTTGCTTTGGCACAATGTGTGGAAACAAAATGGAGAGACAACATAGCCAAATGGCACATATTCTGGGAAACTCTGCCTCTGAATACCGCACTAAGTGTACTACTAGTATGTGTAATGTATGAAACTTTGTATTGTAAGCACTCTTGTATCTTCATGATGAATAGCTTTCTGTTTTCCTCAAAATTGTAAGTCACTTTGGATAAAAGCTTCTGCTAAATGAATAAATTTAAAATTAATAAAAACAGTCTCGCTAATAAAGAGTACAACAAGGGCAAGCCTTTGGAACTTCCCAAGTTGTTTAAAGTTCTAAATCATATTCTTTATTATTATTATTATTATAATTAATAGTTTCACAGTGAACATTATCTGTTCCATCACATGTATCTATAGATCTTCATGTTTGGGATAAAAACAGAGGTTTTCAACAAACACTACAACACTACATGGGTTGAAATTATACTTCTTGTGACCCTTAGGAGTAAAAGTCTGTTTAAAAAACTTCAAAGCTCTTCTTGAAAGATTATCTTCAAAGAGTGAAACTACTAGGTGATACAGATTTTTATTTAATGTATTTTATATTGTTCTGGGTGTTATAATCTCATACGATGAGAAAAGATTTTAGTCTTGTGAGAGCAGTGATTTTTTTTGTTTTGATAGTGACGGCAGACAGTTTGCGAAATTATAACAACCACTAGAGCGAAGGTCTCGCTTATGCATATTAATCAAACCGCGCCAACGTGTTTGATAACCGTCCTATGGCGGACGTCTGGTTCTTAAATATTAATTAGGTTGTGGTGACGTTACTTGGTAGGCCTCCAATGCCGAACGCTTGCTCATGAATATTAATCAGCAACCGTCACCATGGTAGGATTCGAAGCTGTACGGTATCTGTTTCCGTGTTTTAACACTCACAGCACATAGATCAACATGGCTGCTGTCGGCAGCTTAGTGAACAGTTTGGCTTGTTTCTGGAGACAGCCATGTACCCGTACTTATTTACCGCACTTGTTCCTTTGTATTTCATTTACAGGATCGGTTTTGAAAGCGATGGATCGCGTGCCGGAGAGCTACTTCAGTAGCAGTAGAAATGTTTTAAATCTGTGAGTACAAGTCTATGGTAGCTACCTTACTGAGCTAGAACTCCATGAAACACTGTAAAACTAAATTATTTTACTAGAAATGTGTTTGTTTTTATAAAATAGTTACCATGCAATATAAAGCAATATATACAACAATTAAAGAAACGCATCTCATTTACAATTTAATATGACATTGGTGTTTGGCTCAAAGTCATTTAACTTTTTTTTTCTTTTATTACTTTCAGATATTTTGTGAAAGTTTCTTGGGGATGGACCATTGTTTTGCTTCTGCTTTTCATCCTTTATTCCAACCGATATATCAAAAACTCGTCTGTGTTTAAGCGGCTTAGTTCACTAGTGGTAGCAACATGCATTTGGTACACCTGCACTGAGACTTTTTTCTACATTGAAGACATTACAGGTTCATGTTATGCATCAGACAACATGCAAGTCATCCATGGTGAATTTACAACGAAGGGGGCGTGCAGGAAGGCTGGATTCATCTGGGATGGAGTTGACATATCAGGACACTCATTCATCTTGACCTACTCTTCTCTTGTGATTGTGGAGGAAATGGTGCCCATGTTGTACATAACTAATATTTGCAGAAACACTACTCTTGATTGTATCTATATAGCACTTAATGCAATTGTTGCCATCTGGATATGGATGTTCGGATGCACCTCTGTGTATTTCCATGATATTAGTGACAAGATTGTAGGGACCTCGTGTGGGATATTAGGGTGGTACGTGACCTATGTTATTTGGTACCCATTTTGGTTCTCTCCGGGTCTCCCTCCACACCAGAAACAACATGCTTAGTGTCAGAACTAAATGGAACAAATACACTACATCAAGCTTTACGTATCTGCACTGTTTATGTGATGTGAGATCTATGATAGGACAGCCATCCATGTGGCGCAATCACAGCTGTTGTTCCTAAAATGACAATCTGTAATCTGAGAAGTCACATCTGATCCTAATTGTTGCCTTCACAAGTGTTGTGGCTTTATACAGAGCTAGAATAATAAACATGATAGTAAATGTAGCTTATACTTTAGTCTGCTTTAAACTGCCTTTTAATACTGAATATTTAGACTTTTTAATGTGCTGTGTATTGACATTTTTTATTTTTTTTTGGGGGGGGGAGAGGTCAGAGAAATACAGCGCAATGCGTTTGTTATATACTTTCATTGTGTTTTCATAGGACCATTTTATGTGTTGCCAAACTGTATGTGCCACTTTTAGATTCGTCATTTGCAGTTGTCATAATTTCTCATATCACTGATGAATGCTAAACAACTGATCAGTTTATTACAGGAGCTACAAAACTGCCTGTTCATGGAAACCCCAAAATGATTCAAAATATACTGTTTTGAATATTATAAGAGTGTCTGAGGTCTGTATTGTTTTTTGAGTGATCCTTTTAATTACATAAGATGAACATGCTGGTTATGGAGGGAACATACTTTAATCATTACAATTGTCAATTAAAACATTTAGGTGATTAACATTGCAATAATGTTTGCTGTAACACATCAGTATTTCAAAGAAAGTAAGCGCAGACATGTTATAATTGTTTGAGTTAATGTCCCGTATCCATTTCAACTGATGTGATGACATGGAGATGTTGATAACGTAGCAACACATCACTGAGATGTACTTTTGTTTAATTCACTAAGAATAAATGGTTTTGAATTGAGGACTTCTAGTACATTTTATATTTATTTGTTGTGAAACTCAATAAAATATTTCATCCGTTCTCCTCCATTCCTCTTCCACTTGTATTTGTTTTGGTGCTGTGGGAAAATTCTGGATGTCTCCGGAAAAACATTGCAGGATTGATGCAATTTAATGCATGTCATGGGGGAAATTATACACCCCTTTCTCCCAGCACGATTGGTACAGTCCAATCCAACCTGGATGTTGCTAGAATTTGCCTTTTGGAGTGAGGGAGGGGGTTTTTGCTCATAGAAATGCGGTCTGTTATAACAGCACAGCATCGTCACTATCTGCGTGCAGCATCCCTGACAGGTACACAGAATACAGGCGGAAGCTCTAAAGAGACACTTAGACTCCTTTTAAGTAAGCTAAATTAGATTAAAAGCTGTGATCATGACCCAGGGAAAGGTAAGCATCTTATTCTTTACTATGTTTTAAGATTTTTTCGTCTGTATTTGTGTTTAACTATTGAACAAACGCAATGAGTTTTTCTTGTCTGGATGACAGACATTTATTTTATTAGTTAGTATGTTTAAACCCTATTCTGGTTTTATTTTTCTTTAAATGATGCTCCAGTGACGGTGATAGAAGCTTTGTCATGTTTTAGATTTGTGCCTTATGCTCAGTTGTATAGTGCGACATATTGATATTTTTGCGTTAGGAACGCTTTTTTAAAGCCTGCTGTTAGTAAATCATCTTTCATAATGTTTTACAGCTGCACATATGAGCAATATGCATAGGTAGAATTAGAAAATAATGTTTTACAACACATTTGTTTTCACCCAGGTTGAACAGATATTTTTGATTATAATTGAATGATAACCTCAACTAATTTCAACTATATCTGCAAGGAATCTTAATTTTTTGTGAACAGGGTTTTTCTCACTTGCCATTAAGGGAGAAAGTAAAGCATATTTTAAGGTGGTCTGTGATGTCATACACTCTCCTATTACAGTGAATCAGTCATTGAGAAGTAATAGCCATATACATTACTCAGTCTCTCCTTTCTCAATTACTGTAGCACACAATTTTAAATGGCATTATGTACAATGATTTACCAATGGATGCACAGTGTAGCCATATGATTCGAAATATTGTCCGAAAAATACGAAAAAATGAAATATTGGCATTGAGTGCATAAACAGAATAACAAAGTTTTATATGTTTACAGCTTTCAGTAGCAAGCAAGTCAGACAATGGCTCGGATGTTCAGCCGGTGGCCTCAGCTCCTCCAAGTTACCATGAGGCAACTGCTGGTAATATTGCTTTTTTCCTTCAGTAAATGTCCTGTTTAAACTGATCTGCAGTGCTAATAATTTGATTAATTCACTGACGGCAAATGCACTACTCTACCTTGGGGACACCGATGGCATTCGTACCACTTCAGTAGTTGTGACAGTCACTGGATGTTTTCAAGAATACCTTTGAGAAACAAGATGTTTTTTGTTGTTGAAAGGTGGCAGCCCTTGCTATAGTGGAGCTTATCCTGAAGATGGTGAGATGCTCACAGAATTCAGCTGGGATGACCGAAAGATCAGGAGAATATTCATCCGCAAGGTAGCATTGCCTTCTGCTTAGTGATCCTGATCTGCTGTACACGATATGAAGAGAATTAACATAACAATGTTTCTGTAGGTGTACACCATCCTGATGCTCCAGCTTTCTGTCACATTTTCCTTTGTGGCTCTTTTTGTTTTCTGGTGAGTGTGTGTCCGCTAAAACGTTCATCTAGTACTGTTCTTTTTTTAAGGTTGATTAACAAATATATCTTGTCTGTTTTGTAGTAAACCTGTGAAAGACTACATTCAAACCAATCCTGGCTGGTACTGGGCATCATAGTAAGTAAAATTCAGTACTTTAAGGTTGATGTTTTAAAATGCAAATCTGTTTGAATTTAAGCCTACTTTCAGTGCTAGTGTTAGTTAGTATTTAAATGTGTGCTTTATATGCAATGCTGTGAATGTATAATGGCTTGACTGTCTTTTTCTCAACAGTGCAGTGTTTTTTGTCACGTATCTGACCCTGTCCTGCTGCCGTGGACCTAGGTGAGTGTATTTGTAGTCTATAAACAGATGCCTATCAGTAATGACAAATATAATGTAATATTTCATATTTAATAATATGATCATTCATTTCCAGTTCACATTCTCATGTATTTCAAATTTTTATTTGCAGGAGGCAGTTCCCATGGAATCTGATTCTGCTCATAATCTTTGTGAGTATTAAAACAAGTGTAATATACCCTGTATACAAGTAACATCTCAGACACATCCAACTATCACATATCTACTAGTCAGTGCTAGTGCTGGACTATTATCACTAGTAAGACTTCCTCTGTTTAAACATGTAATGTCTTCTCTCCTCATCTAGACCTTGTCTCTTTCTTATATGACAGGAATGTTGTCCAGGTACGGTCTCAAGTTATATTTGTATCATGTCTTTTGTTATGTAAAAGAAAGAAATGTGTGCTTATTCATATTTCCCCTTTGTCCTGCTTGTACAATATGTTGTTAAATCTTTTAGAGGTCTATTTCTTATTGTAATATTCCCCTCTGGCTCTATCTCTCTAGCTACTACAATACGAAATCTGTCATCATCTGCCTGGGTATTACTGTCTTGGTCTGTCTTGCTATTACCATCTTTAGCTTCCAAACCAAGGTCAGTATTTTTGAAGTAACAAATATTTCCACTTTGCTTGTATGTAATAATTTTCAGCTGTAATCTTCAATATATTTATTTAGATCATACAAATGTGTCATTTTACAGATTGATATTACTTCATACCAAGGTGTACTGGTAGTCTTCTGCACAGTAGTGTTTATTTGTGGAATTGTACTGGCATTCATCCTGCCCTTTGGATATGTAAGTACTGATGATTGATTTATTTTATAGGTTTATTATTTCTCAGCAGGACTTTAATATTCACAGACATTAGAATGTACTTTGACAAGCTTCTCTTTCCCACAGGTTCCATGGTTGCATGCTGTGTATGCTGTCCTGGGAGCAATACTGTTTTGTATGGTACATAATTCTAAAATAATTTCAACTCTGATCAATATTAAATTTTAGTGAGTTTATTTATTTGGCACAACAATAAGCACAATAATGTACAGTCAGCATATTATTGCAAAAAAAACAGACCGCATGCAGCATTATCTCTAGTGTTTGTTGCTAATTATTGTCATCTAATAATGTTCATCCTTTTGTCTTTTTAGTTCCTGGCATTTGACACACAGATGCTGATGGGAAGCAAGCGATACACCATAAGTCCTGAGGAATACATCTTTGCCACCCTCAGTATATACCTGGACATTGTCTACATCTTCTCTTTCTTTCTCCAGTTGTTTGGTACTCCTGAACGGCACTGAAAGTGAAGTTCTTATGTCTCAGAGTGTCTTTTGTCCCTCTGGTCTGAGTGATCCTGTCCTCCAGCATGATATGGATCTTCAGTGCACGCTGTTGTGTTTCCTATTCTCAGCTTTTACCATGTGCCATGGGTTTATCCTGTAGCAGAAAGGATACACATAACATATGTAAACTGGTAAAACTTTAACAACATCCATCTATTTTTTCACATGGTGCCACAGAAAACAAAATACAAAATTGGTGTCAACATTTATGAAACCTATATGATGTCATTAGCAGTGAAAATGCATGAAATATTTGGTCAGACTCAGATTTGAGCACAAGCAGCGTCACACTGAGGTGAAACACTGTGTTTATCCATCTCTTTGTGTCTGACTCAGCAAAAGTTTCATAATGTGATATCACAGCATGAGGACATTTTAACAAATCATTTTAAGAAACTATATATGGCCGGCTGGATTTGAGGAGCGCACATACAAATCAAATGAATATTTCTTATTTATTTTGTAAAAATTTAATAATCTGTGTTTCTATTAAAATTCACCTTCATATTTTCATGTTAGGAATATTCCTTTGGACAATTTTCACTGCCATTTTAAAGTCAATGACTTGACTGAGATATGCTTTGTTGAGCATTTATTGTTATTTATTTTGTTTTTGCCTATATGTATTATTAATGAGTAATTCATCTTTACACAGAATCTTAATGTATTATCATAGTAAAGATCTATTTTTGAAGAAAATGTTATTTTGGATGTGTACATAGCAGTGTTGACAAAAAGAGTGCAAATTCACTGTAGCTGGGTTAACAGAATGCAGTGTTACATATTATTTTTCCTGTTTGTGGTCTTTACAGTAGAGATAGTGACATAGATTCTTATCAAATATATTGAATAAGAAGCCAATAAATGAAAATGTAATTAGAAAAAGAAAAGTTTATCAGAGTAAATAAATGTAAAGGTACCTGAAAAAAATAAAAATCCAGATCCCTCTTATTTGTGTAGGTGTGTTGTTATTTATGGATATAGTACATATCTTTTGCTGTAATAGGTGTTGAACTCTGAATAGCATCAAATTTCAATATGAAAAGACTTATAAAGTGATTGATTCAATGACTCACTCAAACGACTCTTTTATCGCCTCCTACAGGCATAACAATGGAACCTGAAGAAAGAGTGACTGAATAAATAATGAAAACGATTCGAGTCACTGAGAATACTTAATCCTACAAAAGATAAGAATCCTAAACTACAAAATATATTTGAAATAAAAGCGAGTGAGACACTGTGCACTTAGGCCAACCATTCCTCTTTCAAAACACTGCGCACTGATGTCGTCCTTCCGCTCCGCTCATCCAATAGGAAAGCGCGGTTTTAACATGTGGGCTTCGGCCATGTTCTGCTTTTAAATAAGGAAGAAGCGGGAGGCGTTAATGCAACTTTGTGTACTCAATAGCTCATTCACAGTATCGCTTACGGTTTCTGAGAAATTTGAGTCAGTTAGAAAAAAATATCTATAACAGATACCAACACACGGGCAGCTCGTTGGAGTTCGCTTAACCCCAGATTTAATTATAGCTGGGCTGGAATCTCGCGCGTTAGCAGTTGGTTAGCTGGTTGAGCTAACGCTCAGCGGTGTGGGTTTATCTGGACTGGTTTAGTCGTGTTCAGGTGAAGGATCCAGCTACTTTTAATCTAACAAAGCTGGTTAGCAGTAGCATGCGGATGAAAGGCAGAGGGAGCCCGCGTTTGGGACTGCGCTGACAGCCCAGAGGACATATCCCGCTAAAATAAAGGCTTTCAGGCTTCCGTCATGTTTAATAAGTTCTACGAGTGGATAGGAACCGGCATCGCCAGTCTGCGAAACGGAGCTCCGGCTGGTGCTGTTCATGCCGGTTCAGTGAGAGTGGACCAGGAAGGGACATTACGGAGAAAAAGACCCATAGACAGGCAAGTGATGTGAGAAGAATTGTAAGACATTTGGTTTCGTGTGCAAGAAGATTTGTGACTTTAATTGTCGTTTGGTTGTAGTTTTTAAATGTTTGTTTTTGAGTCGTAATTTGGAATGTTTTGGTTCGGTTGTTAAAGCGCCAACTGTTCCGATAGGATGACGTCAGAAACGCGTGCGCTTCAGGAGAACCTGAAATACAATCATCTGCCCACTTATATTATTATTGTTATTTAACTCATGCATTTTGGACCGAATTAATTTATTTAGCCTTTACAAGACATTTGTCTTCAGCCCTACAAATGTGATCCACACTTTCGTCCTGAAATAGGTCATATGCAAAAATTTCATTCACAAACAAAAGTGGCTTAATTCTTCTTTATACTTTCCTATGTTTCTTGCTGAACTTAAAATAAAGTAAAAAATGTTTGATGCACTGACAAAGCGTTTAAAAATACGATTTAACCCTATTATTGAGCTTTTTTCTGTATTATTTCAAATTAAATATACCTAAACCATTTTTGTTTTCTATTTTTGTCGTTATGATTTTTCAATATGAGAGAGAGTCTAGATTATTTTCCCTGATTTTGTATTGTATGTAAAAGTTCTGCAATACATTTTTTTTACAAGAACCCCCTTGAAAAACTAATTATTTTCTTTTTTTTAGCCTCATTTGTAGTGTCATTTAAAAAAATATATACCTTCATGTTGTTGTATATCTTCATGAAAATGTGCTCATTTGCTGCTTAAAACAGGAACTTTATAAAGTTAATATTACCTTTATGATTATTTTATTTACAAAAAATGTAAAAATAACATTTTTAAAATGTGTTATTAAATTATAATAAAATGCATTCTGATGTCTAAATGATTTCTATATAGTTTGGATGATGGAGATGCAGTTGATCAGGAGGAGGAGAGGACGGTGAAGAAATTCAGAATGGGTAACTAACACTATTCTGAGTGTATGATAAAAACTGAGTTATGCCTTCTAAGTCAATCCCAATAATTTTATTTTTAGGAGACGTTATGGATACAATGAAAAGTGCAGCAGAAGGAGTGAAGACCCATGGTTCGAGTGTTGCGTTTTGGGTCAAGAACAATGTTAGACCTAATCCTAGGAACATGCTGCCTGCATCACCGGGTCCACCTCAAATGGGAATACCATCAGAACCCGGAGCCAATTCAGCTGCATCAGCATCTTTGTGGGTGGAAAACAAGGTACTTGTTTGCTCAAGATCTCAATCTCAAGTTAGTTTTTTTGTGTTTGTGATATCCTTGAGTGAAAAAGAGTATATATTTCAATGTTTACTTCTGTTTTTCCCTAAAGTTTGGGGATCGGACACGTGATGTACTTGAGGCTTCATCATCCAATACATTTGTTGCTCCATCTAGTTCAGTTGAGTGGAAGACTGTCACAAAGTCTGGTAAGAATACAACATTTTGTCTCTTTTTTTTTTTTTTTTTTTTTGTAGGTGTTTTTCTTTTTACATATTACAAGTACTAATATATACAATCTTTTTTTGTTTTGACAGACTCCTTAAGGACGGAGGAGTCAGTGACCGTATCAAAAATGATCAGAAGACAAGCTTGCATGAACCATCCACCTCACGAGACACACAAAGCTAACGGTCACTCGGTTAATTTACCTGCTTCCTCTGTGCCAAAACCATCCCCCTCTCCTCGCTTGGGCAGGTCCCTCTACCACCGACCACACAGGTAACCTTGAATAAAAAATAAAAAAAAAATAATAAAAAGTTATCATAATTTATACTATTTGTTTTTTAATGGTTTGTTATAAATCTCATTGTTCGGTTTGAAAGCATGTTATAAGTGCAAGGTTATGAAGCTGAAAGAAAGTTTGTTTTTGTTGTAGCTTGCAGTCATCATCTACGGATACTAGTTCAGGAAAAGCCACTTATACCAGCCTGTATGAGAAGACCTTTCCCATTCGAGTGGTCCAGAGTCCTTCACATGACAGCTCAAAGCGTCTCCTCCGGCCCAGAGCCCGCTGTACAGCACAGGAGGTCAGAAAATCCTTGGACTGGTTTGTTTAATAAACAACATTTCATAGGCACAAAATAAAGCCGTAGGAACTGAAATTGTGATGTGGTTTAGGGTGATTGTCAAACCGCAAAGGCTGGGGTTTCATAAAATAAGATTACCGTAATTTGCGCAACTGTTTTAATTTTAACACGTTTTAAGTCACACGTTTTATCTGAAAATTCATTATTAGCTTTTTCTTTGACAAGTTGTGCAGCATTGATTAAACTTTGCTTTTAATATTTTTGTCTGTTTTAAAAAAATATTTTTTTAGTCTGTGCGTGAGGAAGAAAAGGAAGTTTACGGGCAGCTCCTAGCCATGGTGTCCGGCGGCCAGTCGAACTCCCTTCACAATGGAAGTTCTCACTCCAGCATTCGCTCGCATCGAGATTTGTAAGTATCTGTGTCAAATTACTGTACAAATTGTTTTCTTTGTTGGTCTAAATTTGATCTGCTTAAGTTTAGTTCACCTAAAAATGAAAATCTGCCATCAGTTACTCACCCTCATGTTGTTTCAAACCTGTAAGACTTTTCCAGGTCGTTGGAACGCAGATGAAGAATTTCTCATCCTTTTTGTCCGTCCATTGAAAGTCCATGGAGCCAAATCGATCACTCGTTAAAAAGTTAATGATATAATAAGAAATAATCCAAATTAATCAAGCCATTTAATCCTTAAGTCTTCTGAAGAGTTGTTTTATGCGATAGTTAATTTGTGCTTTAATGCATATAAACATTGATTAATGCACATGCATAGAGCTCATCAAATTTGGCAAACACAGAAGCTCAATTGTGTGAGAACAAACCATATAAACCACTCGATTCACATTAATTGTGCATGTATTGGACTTTCAATGGAGGGACAGATATTTTCAAAGATGAATGACACGAGGGTAAATAATTTTTGGACAAACTTTTCCTTTTCTCGCTTATGGTGAAAATTTGGTCTTGTTTCAGCTCCAGCTTCCTGTCGTCCAGTCGAAGTTTTCTTCAATGTGCCTCTCCAGCAGGCTCCGGCACTGGTGTGTCGTCCTACGGGTTATCCAGTCTGCCTCCCAGCCCCCAGCCTGGGTCCAGTCAGACTTCCAGTGCCCTGCCCAGTCCTGGTGCCGCCTCTAGCATTCCAGAGCCTCAGATATGGGCCCGTGACCTTGAGCCCAGCACTAAAAGACCAGCTGTTCCCTCAGCTCCATCACCAGCTGCCCTTCAGGACACCACCTCTCAGGACACACAGTCGTCAGGTGAGACCCGCTTCATTCTTTTTCATGTTTGTAATGCAATCCTGCTTTAATGTGATGTTTCACTTTCTTTAGCTCATGATGGAGATTCAGTCATTTTTGTAAAGGAGCAACAGGGCAAGAAGCCTGAGAGCTCATGGTAGGAGAACATTTTGAGTTTACCTTTTGATCTTCTTTTTTCCTCTTTAAACATAACCCTTCTTACTTTTTCCAGTGTGCCGTGCTTCCAAGCTGAACTGTGGATCAAAGAACTGTGAGTGCTTGTTATCTTTGATCTAATATGTCTCAGTGCTTTAGTTTGTGGAAGTAAATAGCTTCTGATATTGTGTTTTTTCAGGACTAGCCTCTACGACTCTCGAGCTCGGGAGCGACGGCGGTTGATTGAAGAACAGGAGGCGCTGGCCTCACAGCTCCTGCGCCAGGTAAATCAGTTTCCCCTCATTTTACACCTGCATTTTGTATGACAAGCACAATCAGGCTCAATTTTTTGTATAATCAGCGTTTGTCTGGAGAGGGTCGAGCCATCCCAGCGACTGTTGAGCTGAAGGTTCGAGTCCCTCTAGAGAAGGAGGTTCCTGTTGCAGCTGTTATCCAAGAACCTGAGCCTATTAAAGAGGTGCCAGAATTCCCAGAGTTAACGGAGGTAAGTGCTCCTAAAGGAATAATTGTCTTTGTAATGTTCCTCATGTCATTCCAAACCTGTCTAACCTGTTTTCACACTTGTATATCAGATTAATATAGGATTTGTTTTAAGTTTATTAACCCGCTGGCAAGATGCTTGATTTTGTGCTCCGTCAGCATCACACATTTGCTTGCAATTTGATTTAGTTCTGTTAAAATATTTAAAATAATTTAAATATTACTTCTTTTTACTCATAGTTATAAAAATACTTGGAGTATCAAGAAAAGTTATAATCTTTGGACCCTTTTTTTAAATAAATTTTTTTTTTTGTTTATAATCATTTTTGCATTAATAGTAATATTGCATTTTTCGTAATTTTAAAACTTTGCCAGATTTGTCCGAACAATGGGGGAAAACTTTCTCATTGTGAGAATCTCAGATGTTTGATCACCGTAGTTTATCGGTTTATTAACTGACTAATAATCATCATAAAGTTTAAGGTTGTAATGTGATGTCAATTTTCATCAGACTTAATATGCGTAGAGCACAGATTCCTAAACTTTCTTTTTTTTGTCTGCTGAGCCTGTCTAACTTAAAATCTCAGGGGGTACCATACTAAATATTTAAATTTTAATTTTACAAATAATTTAACCACATTCACGTTTATAGTTCTCAGATGTCAGAAAATGTTTGCATTCAAGTAAGCTGAGAGAATGGAAAAACATAGTGCCAAACACTAGTCCAGAACAGATGAATGAACAAACTCCTTGCGGTGTGTAGTTCAAAAAAGATCCGCACACAAAATAGATGGAGTTTGTTCAAACGTATATGTATAATTGTGTAGGCTAAGTCAGATTACAGTGTATTATATTGATTATGAACCTGAAAACATATAGCACATATTCTATTTTTCTTACATACAAGTAAACAAATAAAAATTACATTGCATTAGTATATGTGTTCTGTTTTTATGTTAAAACTGTAAAATTTTTACTTTTTGTATTTCATCATCCCCCAAACCCTAGTTTGGGAAAGTGTGCAGTGCAGGAATGTTCTTGAGTGCTGTTTCCCCTGTTTGTGACGTCCGCAGGACATGGAGAAGGAGGTGAACAGAGCTCTGAGAGGAGGCAGTCCAGATGAGGTTCTCAGTGAGGGCTTCCGCCTCACCATCACCAGGAAGGACCTGCAGACGCTCAACCACCTCAACTGGCTCAATGATGAGGTCAGGGCTTTACTACTACTTTCATTCAGTTTTCACACTAGCCTGTCAATAAATTCCATTTAGTATTTTAAAATGGGTTCTGAAAAAGAGTCTTTTGCTGAAATGATCAAAACCTCTGAGTTTTCTGGTGGCTGAAGATATCTCAAGATTTGAGTTCTTGACTGATACATTTTCTCCATTTTAGGTTATTAATTTCTACATGAACCTGCTTGTGGAGCGCAGTAAACAGCCCAACCTACCGTCTGCTTACACCTTCAACACCTTCTTCTTTCCCAAGCTGCGGAGCTCTGGTTACTCTGCTGTCCGCCGCTGGACTAAGAAAGTGGACATCTTTTCTGTAGACATCATTCTGGTGCCTGTCCACCTGGGGGTGCACTGGTGCTTGTCTGTAAGTGGCTAACTGGCACCAAGATGTTGCATTTGGACTGATGTTTTCTTTGCTGGCATTGACAGTGCTGAGTATTCTTACTCATTTTTTGAGTTTAATACTTAAACAGATCATTCCGATTTATTGCCTTTAAGTTATTCTCATTTCTTCCTTTTTGCCATTTTATAGGTGGTGGATTTTCGTAAGAAGAGCATCACTTACTTTGATTCCATGGGAGGAAACAACGACGAGGCCTGCAGGATTTTATTGTGAGTACTGCCTGAGGATTTGCTGATGAAACGGGTCTGCAAGACGTGCCTTTTTTCTAAATAAATCCCATGATAACCCATTAAGGAATAAACAATGAATTATGCATGACTAGACATTGTCAAAAGTGTCTTAATTGTGCCTCTGTATTTCAGAAAATATCTCAAACAAGAAAGTGAAGACAAGAAGGGGCAGAACTTTGATACCTCAGAATGGACTCTAAAAAGTAAAAGCCGCAATGTGAGTTTTTCAACATAAGTATTGTTTTAAATTGACCACAAGAACTCTAGGATCATCTGAAAGATTTTTTTGTTTGTTTCTCTAAATGCTCAGGAGATCCCTCAGCAAATGAATGGAAGTGACTGTGGAATGTTCACATGCAAATACGCTGAATACATTACCAAAGACCGACCAATCACATTCACACAGGTGAGCATCATTTGCATTTGCAAGTTCTAAATGTTTTCTTGGTAGACATTTCATTCTTTCTTTTTTTTTTGAACAGAAACACATGCCCTATTTCAGAAGACGAATGGTTTGGGAGATCCTGAAACAGAAACTGTTGTGATTGGACACTGTGTGTGTGTGTATAGAACATATTTTGATGTTGAATGGATGTGCGGACTCCTGTGCACCTCAGGAACCCCAAGACAAATATAGGATACCCTCAATCTTCAGTCATTTCTATGCTGTCTGAATGAGACAAGGGAAATCCTCATGCACCTAAAGGACACTCTCAGCCTTTAAGAGTCAGGCAAATTGATTTTTGCCCTTTTATAGCTCTCGATAACTTGACATGCTTTTGCTTGGCCAGCTAATGTTGTTATACTATGGAAGGATGTTTTTTCAGCCTTTTCTTGTGCTACCGTTCATCTACAGTTACTGTCAATGATTAGTTTCTATTATTTGGCAGAGAGTGTGCTTGATCTCAAATCATCTGAAGTCATAAATGTTATGAGTTTTATCCCATCTTTTCACTCAAGTACTAGTAAAACAGCTGAAAATGACAATCACGAACTCACTCAGTGATTTTTGTAATGAAAAACAGCAGTTTACTTATAATACGGTTTACTTGTGACATTTGATACCTGTATGTTTTATACAGAAACTGTCGACTCTTCAGTTCATTTTATTTTAAATAAGCAAAATGTAAAATTCAATTCGAGGTCTTTAGGATGTCTGCGTTTTTGAAATGACATTTTCAGATTTAAGTGAGATTTGTGGTTCTTCATGTTTTTCTAGGGGTGATGAAAAGCTGCAGTTCTTTTGACTTCAGTGTGTCTTGGGTTGGAGTTCTGTCCTCACAGGCATATAATTATTTGTATCAGTATTTGCAGGCTCGGATTATTTGAAGAGTGTTCTGACATTCTCTGTTCTCACACAGACTGCGCTTAACCCAGCAGCGCCATCTTTTTCTGTTCCTGACATTACTCACTTTTGTGTAAGAGAGAACTATTTTTTTGCAATTGTTTCTAAAAACATTTTCTGCAGGATATTGAAAAATATTGTATATACAGTGACTATATGGTAAAATTGAAGACATATTTAATACTCATTTTGTACCTTTTATTATCTGTTTTTGTATGTGGAGCAGATCTTACAAGAAATAAATTCCTGAGGTTGTGTGTATCAGATAATTTAAAATCATTTCAAATTAATTTGAGAAACTCCTGTGTTAGGTGCTTTAGGGGAAATTTGACTTTTTTTTTTAAAAAAAAGCTAAAAATATTACAGATGTAAGACAGGGTTGGTTAACAACAAATGTTCTAATTAGATTCCGATTCATTTGCTGATGAATTTCAGTTATAGCTTTCCTGTAGCTCAACCAATAGAGTGTGGCACTTGCATTGGCAAAGGTCATTGGTTTGATTCCCAGGGAAAGCAAGAACTGATTCCTCGAATGCAAGCCTGATAAATACAGTGTAAAATTCAAATTAAGGTAACCAGTATAACACCAAGTCAGCCAAACTTCAGTGATATTGTCTGTTGTCGTTGGCCATTTGTTTTTATGTAATTCGTTTAAGTAATGGAAAATTGTACAATTTTTGTACTTTACGCAATGTTTTTTTTTTGCTCTATTAAACCTCTTCTCAGAGCCGTTTGCTGAAAAACCTGTAAATGGCACTATTTTGAGCTCAAAAAAGTGGAGAACGTCCTGTAATTGATTCGGACCGAGATCGGGTCATGTTTACACCACAGATGGACCAGAGTTGTGGTCATCTCAGTTTGGCCGTTTAGTGCGCACTAAAAAGCGACTTTTGTGTTCACACTGACCCAAGTAGTGCCAGTGCGAAAACACCCTTCAGGTTGCACAGGCAGTCCAAGACTGAAACGTCCATACATGCCTTTGCAGGGAGGTTTGGTGTGTCTCCCAGCATAGTTTCAAGAGCATAGAGGAGTTACAGAGAGACAGGCCATTAAACAGGGAGAGTTGGACAGGGACATAGAAGGGCAACAACCCAGCAGCAGGACCGGTATCTGCTCCTTTGTGCGAAGAGGAATTGGAGGAGCACTGCTAGAGCCCTACAAAATGATCTCCAGCAGGCTGTCCAGTCAGAAACAGACATCGTGAGGGTGAAATGAGGGCCTGATGTCTTCTAGTGATCTGGATCTGGGAGGAGATTCCCCAGGACACCATTCACCATCTAGCCCAGAAGTTTTCATGCATACAGGTGCACTTCTGAGTTGCTGTGATGAACTTCAAGCAAGTTGGATAAGTCTTTCAAAATGTACAGATATTTGGTGCGATTTCCATATGCCTCAGTGAGTTGTTGATTTATTTCCATTGACTGTAGAATGTTTATGACGATTTTCAAATTGAGTACAGTAATCCCTCGCAACTTCGTGGTTCAAGATTCGCGACCTCAGTGCATCGCAGATTTTTCAAAAATATTCATAGAGAAATACAATTTCAAAAAGTACCGCCATATTGGCAGCTGTACTGAGGAAAGCAGCGTTGCTTCATCGTAATGTGAGTGAAACGGTTTCCCAGGATGCCAGACAAAGAGAGAATCTCTCTGAGGCTTTGTACACACCCACGGACACTCAGACAAGACACGTGATTGGTTCCCGGCACAAGATCGACGAATGAGAGCACGAGTGGATGTATCCCGATTGGCTGATCCTACTTTGCGGATTTTCACCTATCGCGGGAGGTTCCGGTCCACATTAACTGCGATAAAAGAGGGATTACTGTATTTCATTTAACACCCAAAATGTTATTTTTCAGTTTCCCCTTAATTTTTCTGCAGTGTATATTGTCTGCACTATTTATTAAATGAAAAAAATATGGCTCGTAGACTGCGATGACCATTTTTGATTGGCTAAAGCGCACTACAGTATATGAATCATTTGCATTCCTAAATCGAAATTCCAGTAGCGACAACTTTCTTGCCATTTAAATCAAAGTACCCGGTCAGTTTATTGCATCACACGAAGCCCTCATTAACAAACTATTTAAAATATGAATATTGACGTGACGTTGAATACTCTGCTGCTGAATCCACGTCAACAGTAGGAAACTTGGTTGACCTGTATTATAATTATAATTATTTATCTATGCGGTTAAAATATACATTTTAATATTTTTGTTCTACTTAAAGTTCTTTTAAGAATCCATCGGTATCGTTCAGAAATGAAGATCTGGAAATGAATAGGCCTATTAAAAAAATAACCTAACCCAAGAAAGACTAACAAAAAGATAAATGTTACCAAAAAGTCTCGCCTGGTAAATTCGGCAGAAGCTGATAAACAGAAAATTCCTACAATATTTATTGAAAATCTTAAAGTTGATGGGAAGAAAATATCCGTTTCACTATTGTGAAGTGGATCTGCACAGTAAGATACAAAAGTTGACACCTGCTCTTACGTTAAAATTAGATATGCCTTACTTTTATGCTAATATATTTGATTTCATACATCCCTAAATTATTTCCAAGGTCAGCAAATTTAAATGTACATTTCAGCATCTTGGATTATGTACACACAGAATCTTGTACTTCAGAAGAAATCAAGTGGAGGGTATGATCCACTAATAAGGGAAGAACTCTTGGTATTCATTATATTGCCGTTTTTATAGCTCAGGGCAGGGGGACACAGCCCAAAGAACACACTCCTCCCTCACCAAGGCAAGAAAAAATCATTTACAGACCTACATTACAGCGTTGGTGGAGCACTCCTTACAATGCGTAAATGAAAAGACAACCAATATGTATGAAGAGGCAAGACAGAACCATTGACATGAAAACAAAGCCATAAAAAGTTTATCATCCAAATAGCTTCTCTTTGAAATTTTCTTTAAAAAAATGTTCTTCAAATACAAAAATAAATCTCAACATTTAAACAGAGCATAACCTAACTTACAAGAAAAAGCAGCATTTTGGAAGGAAAAAATGACTTTTTTTGAGAGGGGATATGAGGTCTTGGTTTCAGAATTCAGTCTCGTCTCACTGGATACAAACTTGCTTAAAACAGTGTGTGCATTTACAACACTCTTTGAAACAGCACATTTTTCTGTAAATCTATTAAAACTTTGCTGCTAGTTTCAGCAGGTTCCTCTGAATTTCTTAAATTGATATTTAAGAAAAAAGCAGCAAGATCTTTGCAAAAAAAATTTTTTATGTACAAAATTCCTTCTTTTGCAGCAGACGGTTCAAAAGCAGTCAACAAAACCTTTGAAGAATTTTACAAAAACATAAAAACAAAATAAAATGACACATGGTGCTGTAACATCGTTGTCGTTCCATTCTGGCTTTGCAGAATATTTTAGAAAATAAAGTAGCAGAAAAATATTTCTCAAAATGTGTTGGAGTGTGTGTGTGTGTGAGCATGTGAGTCTTTGTGTTAAAAAAGCTTACTTTGCTTCTTATGACATCTTGTAGTCATAGCTTTCTCCACCACTTACTAAAAGAGGTTTAGCTTCATTATCGGTTGGTCTTCTCCAAGAAAAACAAATAGTCGCAAAAAAAAGAAGAAAAATCAGCTTTCTTCCATTGGAAAGAGACACGGTTCTCAGTTCCTTTTCACAATGTCCATTTCTTTTCATGTCAAGAGGTGGTTCTGCATCCAAAGTCCTCCATCATTCCTATGTATGTACTATAAGGAGAGAAAGAAAGACCGTACAGTCAGAACAGAAGCCTCTAAAAAAACAAAACATCACTTTTACTCATCCACCTAGTTCAGAACTGATTTTATTATTTGTTCAGATACAGTAGTTATGCCAATATTATTAACAAATTCTCTCTTTCAATTGCAGACCACAGCATTTCTAAAGCAACAGGAAGTAGCCTACCTCCTCTTCACTTGCCATGCTGGTAGGAGTATGTTGTGTGGTCTGTGGGTGTCTCTATGGCAACCTGCTGCTGTTGGACGCTATTTTCCTACAGTGGCATAAGGTTAACATTACTGACGATACATTACAGTGATTCCAGCTTTCAGACACTTGGAATGACTCGTACCTCAGCTGTAATGCTTGAAGGAGGCACTTGGGCATATTGTGGTATGTAGGTCCCTTGCATAGCTGTGTTCGCAGGCATGTACTGAGGGCAGATGGACACATAACCACAGATATAACTTATGTATAATATTATAAACCATGTATAATACTAAACATGGATAGATGAGAAACAGGTTTATATGGTTATGCATAATGCCTGTGATTCTTTATTGTTAGGATTCACTAGATTTTACATGGTCATGGTTCGACTGTAACACTTTAAATACAATGGGTATTAGTGTAGTGCAAGTGTTACCATTTCTTAGGACAACTAGAATGAAAACTAAACAAAAACATTCTTGTTGACTGAAAAACAAATTAACTAGGGCTGCACGATATTGGAAAAAAGGTACAAGATTGTGTACTTAACGGTTTTAGTGAGGGGAAAGAACTACAATCCCTTGAAGCACTATGAGCAGCATACTCAAATTTACAATGTTGGAGAAATACAAAACTACTCATTTACAAATGTTGATTGTATGTATAAAGACAATATATTTAAGTTTATTGCAAAATATACACACACACACACATATACATACACACACATCAGTATTTTCACGGGAGTGGGCGAAGATAACATTTTTATATAATCGAGCAGCTCTAAAATGAACTACAGTGGAGTTCGTTTATCTCGACCTCGGTTAACTCGCCAACCCTATTATGTCGACGTTTTTGAAGCGGAACCGCCAAACTCCCTATTTGTCTTAGTATTTTCTTATGGGTTATAAAGATTCTTTTATGTCGCCGAAACCTAGTATCTTGTACACATGGTTATCTCGTGACTAATGATCGTACCTAGTTCACTGCGCATGCGCTGAGGTCCCTTTGCACGTACAGTGCCGCGCAGCCGCAGAAGAACTCACGGAAGTGGCGGAAAAATAAAGCCTTCTAGACAGTGTTGCCAACTTAACGCCTTTGTCGCTATATTTAACGAGCATTCAGACCACTTTAGCGACACATTTTCAAAAAAGCGACTAGCGACAAATCTAACGACTTTATCTGGAGTTATTGGAGACTTTTGGAGACTCTCTGAAGTGAAAGCACATATCGTTCTTACTCTTCTCAACAAGCAGCGAGTGCACATATAGCCCGCCTTCTCTGATTTGATTGGTTTTCTCAAATATTTTGACATTGACGAGCGGCTACCGACCAATGAGGCTTAGATAAACACACACACACCTGCTTCTGTTCTGAGACGCGCTCTGCTCAGCGCCGCTGCGGATTGAAGAACCCAGTTATTAAAAGACTGGACAAAGCCGAATTTGTTAAGAAAGAACGCAAGAAAGTATGCAATCTAGTACAGCGTGATGACCTCACCAGTATGCTAATTTACACATGACGTCACCTAGCGACATGTTTGCGCTGACTGTTTACGCTGTGAGCGATCATTGTGTTTGCAATGTTGGAGAATATAATTAAAGGTTTGTATCGAGAATCGAAGGTGGATTTTATTGTATACTGGTAAATCTCTGTTGTTAGCTGGTGCACGTATGCCTTTTGTTGTTGGCAAACATATACAGTGTATGTATACTTTTATAGCATGCCGATCGCTTCATCAAATAAATATTATTTTATATATTGGCTTTTGGTTATCTCGACGCTTTTTTGCAACCCCCGAGGCCGTCGACATAACCGGATTCCATTGTAAATACTTTTTCATTACTCTAAAACTACCTACAATACAATGCAAATGGCCTCAATTGAATCTTAAAATATGATACATGGTAATATTATAAAACCTGTCCTGAGAATTCTAAAGCAGTTAAAATATAAATGATAACAGTTCTCATTAACTTTGGTAGCCCTAAAACACTGAAACCTAAAATAAAAACTACAAGGCGAAACCTTAAAACTAAACTAAAATTCTCCAATAAACTGACATGCAATATTTGAGGAGGACGTACCGTGCCTGTGCTGCCCAGGGTTAGATGGCTGAGCTGCTGTGTGAGAGGCCCTAATATGGCAGTGGGCTGGATGGTCATGGTGTGGTCCACTGTAGGTGTGAGGACGGTACCCTGTGCACAGGCCAGAAAGAAAGTTAGACAGGTAAAGAAAAGCAGTTTAGGAAATGTTGCATCCGTTTAACTGCAACTTACTGTGGGCTGCATGAGGTAAGACTGGTGATGTATCCAAGAGGGATTGTGTACCTGAAATGAACAAAAGACACTTTAGATGTGGGTCCTTATTTCATACAATTCAGATCTATAATGATTTATACCGAATAAGCTAGGGTGGATGTCAAGATTTTAGACAGATGAGGACTACTCCTTCAAACAATACTACATATTATGCAAAGCAGAAATATAGTGAATTGGTACCTGGTAGGTGGATACAGGTGAGTGCATGTAGGGAGAGATAGAAGTCTGAGCAATAATTCTGTTAGGAGCGATGCTGTAGGAAGGGGAATAAAACCTGCAGGGGGCGACAGATATACATTTTTTCCCTTTCTTTTAAAGAAAGAGCTTTTAACGTGCTGTGACTTAATGAAAGCACAAAGTACAGCATTTCTTTGAGTAATAATTTCAGAACCCACCCATTTTGTAAAGCAGGAGTAGGGTCATATGTTAGCGTCATCCCGCCCTGTGTGTGTGAGAACGAGAGAGACAAGTCGAATTAAGACTCGGACAAGAGAATGACTTAAATCAACATGAAAAAGCAGAGAAAATAATCTCTCACAGTCTCGCCCTCTCTTGGCCACTGCCGCCCATTTTGGTGATATTTCCCCTGATTCTGACGTTTCTTCTGTCCACCGTCCGCAAATTTACACAGCAAGGGTTCTGTAGGCACTTAGTGAAAACATATTAGTCATTATTTATCTGTCATAACCATTCAATCCTAAATATGAAAAACTACGGTAGCGCAGTACCTGCTACTCCAGGAGGAGTCTTGATGTACTTGCCATTAAAATGTTGAATGATGGCCTCACATTTTTCAGTAGATTCCATCCTAACAGAGAGAAATTGCAAATGCATTATTAATGGGATGTTAATGATGATAATGTCACAGGTTGCACACGTGAGAGCTGGTCAGGTGTACCTGGCGAAACCCACTCCTCGGCTGGTGCCGTTTGCGTCTCGTAAGATGCGTGTGGAGATGACCTGGCTGAAGGGCTTGAGCATGCTCTCTAACTCCTGCTCATCCATAGACAGAGGCAGATTGGAGATGTAAAGATTGGTGGGGTCTTGTTCCTGTTGCTGCAGGGGTAATGAAGAAGAGAGAAACAAATGTAGCCATGACTAGGTTAAAGGATTCTAGGCTGTTTACAACTTAAAGAATAAGTTTGTCCAAAAAAGGAAGTTCTGTCAGTATTCACCCAGAAAATGAAGAGATCATAAAACTAATCCATCTGAATTGAATGATTAAGTCAAAGCTTGCAAAGAGACATGGTTTTGTTTTACTTTTTAGGATGAACAGATTGAATTTAAGCTTTTACTCACATAAACATTCATCAACTCATACATCCGTTGTGGTAAACGAAGCTCAAGCATGCTAGATTGATGTACGAGAACTAACGAGGTACAGTAATACCTCGAGATACGAGCATATCCAGGGCGGAGCTCGTAACTTGAATTGCTCGTATCTAGAATCATGTTTTCCCATAAGCAATAATAGAAAACAAATTTATCCGTTCCAGATCCGTTACAAAGGGAAAAAAAAAGTTTTTTATTGGTTTAGACACACACAATTATAGTACATGTATACAGTATAAGGATTCGTGTGATATCAAATAAAATGAGGTTTTAATTCTTTTAGGTTTTTACAGACAATTTTACAGGGGGTTGTTACTGTACGTAACTTACACGAACACTATGTATCTTACGTAAACTTAAATTAACATAACTGAACTTAGCTTACCGGTATTTTTTATTTTTTTACTTTTCTATTTTATATTATTGTTTTGCTTTTTCCGATTTGTTTTCTTCTCTTTTTTCACCTGACTACCCTAACTTTCACTTTCACTTGGCGCAGACCTTTTAACGAAAATAACTATCGAAGGAGATTTGTTTCTGTCTCGCTTTAAAAATAAGACACGTGTCATCAAAAAGCGCCGAAGCATTACCAGTAGACGATTTATCAGGGTGTTTCTTTTCAATGAAATCAGAAACCTTATGCCACATAGCAATCACTTCCTTAATTTCGCTTGTTTTCCTGAAAAGAAAATGTTTTCCTCCAGTTCATCCTCCTCCTCCTCCTCCTCCTCGCCACTGCTGAGCTCTTGCAACACCTGCGTATGTTCATCATCTGCAGCTCGATCAACTCCTCAGTCGACAGTTCCTCCTGATGCTCCTGCTGCTAGATCACTCACACGGGCACCTCGCTCATATTTATCTACAATTTCATGCTTAATTTCCATGGTCATCATGCATTTCTTCTTCTCATTGCCATCCTTACCACTCACTTTCTTAGAACTCATCGCTATTATGAAGAATAATGCTCAAAACAGAGAGAAAATCACCTACTCATGGGCGATGCGTACAGAAGTCAGCGAACATGTGAAGTGAAAGTGCGTCAGCATCGGCGTCAGTACGCGTGCTCGTATCTTGAATATTTACTCATATCTAGAAGATCCAGACAAAAATCTGCTCAAAGGCTTGCTTGTATCTTGGAATACTTGTATGTAGGGACGCTCGTATCTCGAGGTATTACAGTATATTCTTTTGTGTTACGCAGCTCGTTTCAGCTTCCTCGAGAACCAATGAGGTTTGTTCTCATGCGTCAAGCAGGTACAGATGATCTTGTGTGATGACGACGACATCATTTTCATTTTTGGGTGAACTAACCTTTTAAATTTAAGCCTATTTTTTCATACAATGCAATGGTATGACTTACAATAAATGCAGTGATCAATATAGCTTGGAATATAGTGCGTTGGTCATATGGACTACTTTAGGAGCCATTCCTACAGGACAGTGAAATGTAAAGAAACCACTAGTTGATTAACTAACTTGAGTGTCATATTTCAGAACGCTGTGTTATGTGCGAAGCCTAGCTCATGTTTACAATGGAAATGGAAAAGTGCTGAGGAATGCAAAAACATGCTTTGAGTGAACAGCTCCCTATGGTGCTTTTTCATTTTTTTCATGTTGGAGCGTGATCGTCTCAGTCCTCAATCACTTCTTCAATGTAGAGAAACGTCTGGTTACGCGTGATCAGCCTTACAGGCTCAGTAAGGGTAGGATTATGGGTAAGTGAGGTCAGGACCTCATCAGCCTGTCAGGCACAACGCAGAGCACCATCAAACAATGGCCCTTTTTTTTTTTTAGGATAGTTATGTCACATGTTATGTTATGTTATGGCCCTTCCCAGTACGCTCACATAGATAAGTAACTGGGTTACCTTTTCAGAGTCAAAATTATTATTATTATTTTTTGTGGTATTCAACAACATACCACACATTACGCACTTCATACAGACATTACGTTGTGAATAACCTGAATATTCCAATAATGACACATTTCACCTTTAAAATATATTGTAAATCAAAGGAAGAAAGGTGGGAAAGACTGGAGTTCAGAAGTTTATATGTGTCAGACCTCATAACTTTTTCACAGACGTTCCTACCGTCCTTTTGATTTCTGCGTGTGTGATTGGAGAGATAAGACTGGTTCAGATAAGACTCCAGCCAAATCCTGCATGAGTTCAACTGTGAAATATGGCACTAACTTTGTTTAAAGTCAACTAAACATATCCCTTTAGCCTTGGGTGTTCTTTTCCAAAAAAAACAGAACAAATTCATGGAAGAATAGAACACACAAAGACTGAGTTTCACATGTTTTTGTGCCATTTTTGTCTTTTACCTTAGCATAATTATATGCAGGACTTCAACATGTTTTTTAGGAAAGTGTCAAAATGACCGTTTTCAAGGCCAGTACTAAGTCAGCTCATTACCATATAAACACCTAATTAGCTTCATTTGAAGCTGTAGGCATAACAGCAAATATGCATACAGTACAAAGTGACACCTTTCTAACCTCAAATTAAAAGATACACTAAACTGGTGCTTGCATGTCTTCTAGAGATTACACAGTTCCTGCATGAGGTGCGAGTGGGTTTTACTTTAGGGTCTCAAAACTCCTTAATCATATTATGCATACCAAATTAATTTTGTTCATTATCACTGAAGCATAAGCTGTGTGTAACTTTGTCTAAACAAATCAGAAAGACAGTAAAGATAGCTGCAAGACAGCAAACCTCCAATTCACCCTGCTGCTGATTTGCATATTCATTGCTTTGGTGTGCAGATGAGATTAAAATGTGAGCTGTAAATGTATTACCAGATCATCTCGCCACCATGAATAATGAATATCTAATTGCAGTGACCTGCGATGAAGGTGATTTTTGTACTGATCTAATCGCACCGCGAGGCAGTGCCTTTTTCCACATAGTGAATGGGAGGAGGAAAATCCACGGCAATTGCCTCAACACACTCTTAAACAGGTCAGGTCACTAAAAGACTCTAAAATGGCTGTAATTAAGACTGGTGCTTGGTGATGTTCTCGTGTGAAGAGGTTGCCCTGTCGCGCTGATCTGCAGATTAAATGTGCGAATCTCACAAAAATTTTCTAGAATATGTTCATTTCACATTTTACCCCCCAAATTAAAGGGAAAGGCTTCTGGTTAAAGAAAAGCAACCCTGTTTTTTTGTTGCATTTGTGTATCGGGACATACTTTTAGCATAATTAAGGACACCCCTCTCTCATCTCTCATTGCCACAATGCAAAAAATATGTAATACTAGTACAAATACTGTATTACAGTAATGATAAATTACCATTTAGGAAAATGGTATGATTCTGGATGTAAAGTTTTTAGATTGTTTTATCATAATTTTTTGCCGTAATTGCTTTTTTGTATTTTAATAATAACAAAATATATAAATATTAACTGTCATTAAAATAATATTACAGAAAAAATTAAATAAATAAAACGGAAAAATAATTATAAAGTGAACTTTTGGGAAGTGGATGAAAGTTTAATTGATAAGATCAGACTTAAAATTATTGGTTCATCAACAATTATTGTCATTAAAATAATATAACATTTTCCCCAAATATTGTAATAAAAATAATATTAAAATAGTCTTCAAATATATTCTTGATGTAAAATATAATATTTTTATTATATTTTTTCATGACGCTACCCAAATGTTATACATAAACTTATGATGTGAAATCAGTAGGAGGGTCTGAGGGACAGCAGGGCTGTGTGAGTGGTTGGCCAGGGCAGGAGAAACGCTGGCCTGCAGGGCCAGTCCTCAACGGAGGGCGTGCAGAACTACCAGCCAAGCTGCTCAGACAGTGACTCAGCCATGGGTGAAAGAAAAAACACACAAAGTCTTTGTAGAGCTGGAGCACCACGCAGGAGCAGAAATGGGACAAATGCACCTCAGGCACTTACTTTGAACTGCTCTCAATGGCGGACCTGCATGAGCCTAATGGGGACACCAGCTCCATTTTCATGGCTCAACACCCACAGACAGGCCAAGTGCGGTAAAATAATCAGCCATCCTACACTATAGTGCTTGTCGCCATTAACATTGCACATGAATTTGCGTCCCCTTGAATCAGATATGTAATATTTTCTCACAGGTGATCATTTATTCAAGAAACATATTAAAACTACATAAATATGAGCTTGCCTGTCCTTGGGGCTTCAAGATTATGACAAAAAACATAATTGTTATGACTGATAAAGTTGTCTCCCATTCAAAAGGTGTTCTAGTTTTTCGCAGTTCTGGGTGGTGGTTCACTACCCCAATTTTTTATATGATATTCCAGTCCTTAGATATTGTTCCTCCTTCAGAGTACATTCAGGGAATGAATCATCTACCAGGCAAAAACCTTAAGTCTGTTAGGAAAAGTAATAGCACACGTTTCCTCATCAATCTGCATGATTTGAAGCATCATTCATGTCCGTAGCACAAATGTAGCAGGACAAAATATGTGCCAAAGTTGAATATTTTGGCTGAGTGTTTTGATTAAATCCCAAACTTAAGTATGTGCAATAATAATTCTGATGCTTGCGTTTGGAATTCGTTTGAAGTTGTTTCAAAGAGCTTCAGAAGGTTTACAGCATGTACGAAGAGTTAAGGAACAGGGTGTTTTAGTGTCACTAACTCTTACCTTTGCCATCTGAGCCTGAACTCCACTAGCCTTCAGCGCTGCCACTGCTTTCTGTGCAGAGGACGGGCTGTCGAAATCCACAAAGCCATAGCCTGAACACACACACACACACATAGAGGATCAGTGATCACTGCTTAAAGTTTAGTTGTTAAGCCAATAGTATTCCTATCACTTCTCTACACCTTAGTTCACACTGGTAATCTCGCTGTGAGAAAAGACCTATCAGACCAAGTTAACCTCTCCCTCTCCCTCTCTCTCTCTCTCTCTCTCTCTCTCTCTCACACACACACAAATGTAATAGCATTGGTGCACTTGACAGATGTAGGGTTATGCAATACCAATCTCATTCCTGTTACATCAGCACACATTTGCCAGAGATAAAATAGATCAAGTATATTCAAAGAGCACTATGAGTTAAAAGGAACAGTTCACCAAAAAAATAATAATTGAAAATTCTATTATTCTTTCTTATGACTTACGGTAAAAAAAACTTGACAACATTCTTTCTGCTAGACGAATGTTTAGACGAATGTCCAAGCTGCTCTTTTCCTTACAATGGAAGTGATTTTGGCCACAGCTTTCGAGCAAGATTGTTTATGAATATCAACTTCATTTTCTGTATTTTTTTGGGGGATATAAGATATAATCGAACACTTATTTGAGTGTGATGCTTTCACAGTAAGCAAAATTAAGTGAAACTTCTCTTTTTGTGAAAGAAACTCAAGAGTTTGGTGAACTACTCCTTTAAATATAATTTTTTTTTCGACACGTCTTACCTTTACACTTGTTGGTGGTCTTGTCAAGGATGGCTTTAGTAGACACTATTTTTCCATAGCTGTGCATTACAAAACAAGAACAAAAAGCGACATTTGGTTTAGATGAACAGATCACCTTCACAGTTTAATAATACTAAATACAACCAAACTTATAAGATTTGCTGATGTGTTTCTGATATTTTAAAAGGTCAAACACAGTTTGGAAGAGCCAGAGTAATCTAAGCCGGAAACCGAGCAGCGGGGGCACAAAAACTCATAATCGGAGGGAACCAACTCCACTCAATTCACAATGCGCTGCTCAATGGGCCCCCATTTTCAGAAATCCTTTGCATAAAATCTTGATGAGGGTGCCGGTGTGGTGGAGAAGCCCTGATCAAATGGTAATGCTCTCTGAATTTTGTTCATACCGCTTTGCATATCTTAGGAAGAGGCAGTGCCGCAGCATGATACAGGTATATAGCTGTAGGATTGCGTATGCGTGCATGGATTACTGGCGGCATGCGGGTGTTTGAGGGACGGGGAGGGGGGTAGGATGTTCTCTCTCCAGGCATGTGCTTGCAGTGTAACCTGAGAGTTCTCCTTGTCTGCCCTGCACAGCTCTGGCTGGGATCCACAACAATCAACCAACAATGCCCTCCGCCAGGCTCCTCATGGGTCCTACTGCCAGCGCATAGCACCTCACACTGATGTTCGTGATTGAACTAAATATATATAGGGTAACTGTAGTAAAGATTGAAGCAATATGAGAACAATGAAAAAATGACAAGCAGTTTCAGATTTTTACTTAATCATTCAAGGTTTAAGGGTTGTTCATGTAGGGCATTCAGGTCTTTCGAGACATTTTTGAATTTCAAAGGACATCTTCAATCATCAAATAAAATACATTTGCATACATTTTTATTAAAAATAAAAGATTAAAAAAAAACAATACATGCAAGCAGTGTTGCCAGATTGGGCGGGTTCCCGCCCAATTGGGCTCCTTTTGGTCACATCCGACCGGAAAAAAGCCCACCCAAATTTCATATATACCTTTGGGCGGGTATTTTTGTAAATGGGCGGGTTTTTGGCTGTAGTTGGGCTGGAAATCGTCAGTCCAATCTGGCAACACTGCATGCAAGCGGCAACTCAATGCACTACCTATTTTTTATTGTACAAATGTTTAACAAAAAGTATTTTCAGAATACCATGAACTGCTTAGGTTACAATAATAGATAAAATGATCAACATGACCTAGATGAGGAAGAATAGGCACTAACACTTCAGCAACTAAAGAGAAGAACTTTTCTACTACTGGTTTATTACCTGTGAACACAACTTATATAGTCTAAAGGGAAAATTTTGTTTTGGTTTCAATGTTTCTGTATGTATTTATTTATTTATTTAGGGGCATCACTGTTAATAAGCATCAAAAGTGTGATTTTACTACTCTAGAACATGAAACAAACACTGGTCAACTTTTATTTTAATAGTGTGTAGCGATTCTAAGCCTAAGGGAAATGGTGCGGATCTATGTGTGCGTTTAATCGTTTTATGATCAAAAACACATAAATCTGCACAAAGGGGAATTTGGATATTAACAGTTAATTATAACGGATTATAACAATTATTAATATCTATGGCTTGATTCGGCTTGTAGAATTTTCTTTAATTCTATAAAAGAGTTCAAAGGACGGATAATTTGTCCAGCAAATATTGACCTTATAAACTCTATAAAAAGGAAAGGTTTCTTTTCTTTTGGCCACAAAGAAAGATCTTTCCCTTAATTTGTAACAAGGATCGGTCACCATTAAAGTGACTTATGGTTGAGCAATTCAGAGGCAATCACGTGTGAATATATATATTTTAATAATCGACAAACAATAGACAAACATACACAGATTAATTGAAAAAGGGAAGAAGAGAGAATAAGAGAGAGAGAGAGTAGGAGAGACAAAGGAAGGTAGTATTACAGACAATAACCTATTTGAGAACAAGCAAGGAATCAGACCAACTTATTGGTATAAACTCAAATCTCTTAAAGGGCTACTTGCTTATGTTTCTTTCTGTGGCTGGTCGGAATTCGTGCGTGTGAATTCCGTAATCTAGTCCGAGGTTTGCGTCTTGCTGGGCGGGTCCGTTGGAATCCGCGGTAAGTTCAAATGTTGGTTCTTTGTTTGTAATGTCCTTTGTGGAAAATGGCGCTGAAGGAGGATCCAAGAATCCGCGCCAGAGGAGGAAAAGGAACAGGAAGAAGGGGCTGGAAAAGCTGAAGAGGTTGATCCTTGGCCTACGGGCGCTTATAAAGGCATGAACAAAGCACGCCTCTAAGAGTTGGGACAGCCAATCAGAGTGAAGGAACTGAGAAGCGGGAAACTTTTCTTTGTCTCTTAGTCGGAGGTGATTAGCATGTTTTATTGCCTACTTGAGAATGCAGACCTTTGGGTTTTGAAATAAAAGAAAGAGTCTGATGCATCCTAGCACAGTGAAACAAACCTAGACGGTCTGCAAATGGAAAGACAAAGATTTCGAGACCATTCATGGCTATACTAACTCTTAGCATGAAGGCAAGGTAAAGATTGACTTGGTTTTACCCAAGTATTTACTGATTATAAGCTTCTAAATTATCAAACACATCTAAAATGGTTATAACAAAAAGCATGCATACATATAGGTAAAACACAACACATCTAAAAATGGAAAGTAACTAATTTAAAAGTCACATGGCACAGTCTTTTGTTCTTGGTATGTATGTGTGTGTTTGTGTGTGGGGGCTGTTTTACGATGGCATCCTTTGAAATGCAGAGGAGAGTGAGAGTGAATGCGAATGGTTTGTGTCCCAGAAGTCTTAAACTGTCAGGTCACGGACTCTACGGAGCCGATCCTGTCGAATCACTTTTTCAATCAAAGAATGAATCTGATCGATCATTCATGAGCACCGCCCATACCCAACAGACCCCCCTTTGGCCAACGAAGTTCGTGTTTGAACATCTTTGGACATTAGTTCCGATTGTCGAATGGCAGGTGCATCATGAAGGATTGACTTGGTTGATGGGAGTTGAATCAGCAGGTGCCTTGACAGTGTCACCTGTCATCTTAAAGTCAGTTCATTTGAGGCAGGTGTTTTCTGGTTGCTGCAGGGAGTGGTCAAGGCTTTGCGGACCGTGAGACATACATGTAGAAAACTGACCTAGCGCTGGTGCTGGTGGAAGGAGGACAGCAGGTAGACATTAGTGCACTTTCAGGGTGTCTGCAGGTCGGAATGTTGCTCTGTTCTGATGGCAGTGCTGAATGGAGCTTGTTTGAGCTGTGTTGGGCAGAGAGTCAGAAGTTTGTGGTGGCACAGTACTTCTGTGGTGGGTCCTGTTCAGGGAGCCGTGTTGCTCATGCCAGCAGCTCTGGTGACTCTGAGGCAGGCACGTCCGGCCATCTCAGTGCATTTTCCGCTTGACACCTGTGTGAAATGTCTGAAGTCGGTTGTTGTTGTTGACAGCTGTTGGTCCTTCCGTGGCGTTTGCGTGTTGAGGTCTTTGTCACTGCATGTGTTGTTTCAGGGTTGGTGTGGTTTAAGCCTTTTCTTTCTGTGACTGCAGAAGCCTTCATGAAACTTGTGGGTGAAGTTTTGAGTGGAGGGCTCTGGTTTCCCTCCCCCCTTCGGTGTTTGTCAAAGGCTGAGGGAATTTTGCACTGCTGATGTGGTGTTAGCCAGCAGGGTGCCTCTTTGTGGGATTCAATTTGAGTTGACCATACTCTGTCAGTTCTCTCTGGACCAGGTTGAGCTTGTCTCTACTGCAGCTGAACTGTTGTGTCCGGGTTCGGACTTGAGCTCTTGGAGGGCAGTGTCAAGGTGAGTGATGCTGGAAACTCACCCCCCTTTCTCAATCTTCAGTTCACGTTCTGCATCAGGAGTCAACTGACAAGTGGCAGTGTCATGCTGGTGGGAGTGTTGACCACCTGCAAATTCTGCTTGTGAGGTGAGTGTTTCTGTGAGACTGGGTTACTTGTTGAACTGGCAGCCAACCAGGTACCATCTGACGTACTTTGCCATGTCTTGCTGCATGCCAGGGCAGAATGTCACTTGTTTCGAGTGGCTTTAGTACCATGGTGTCTGGTGCATGGTGCGTCGTGGGCATATGCTGTCGTGACCCCCCTGTGGCGCGGTGTCACCACTAGCCTTGGCGCTGTGAGGACAGCCGGGGCATACCACAGCATGTTTGCTTTCACGCGCAGCAGGTGTTTTAGTTTGTGCAGCCTTCTGAGTCTTGGTGCAGAAGTGAGGTCAGAGGTGCAGATAGGGTGGCTGGTGGGGTCTGAGAGGTGGTTAGAAGCTTCAAGGTCAGCTGTATCGCTAGCAGCGATTTGTTGAGCCAGCGTAAGCGGCTGTGATGTTGACACCGTTGCTGGAGGTGTCTGCTTGCTGCGGGTTTTTGCTGCAGCATTGAGGGTGGGTGGGTGGGTTTGTGCTGACCATAGCTTGCCATGGAGTGTGCCCGTCTTGGCATTTGGTTTGAGTGCGGGCCAGATGGGAGCAGAATAGGTGCTGTTGAATGGGCGGATGACACCTTCTTCAAGCATGGAGTTGATGATTTCCTGCACAGGTTCTTGTGAAGCTATGGGAATCTTGTCCTGCTTGACAGAAGTGGGAGGAGCGTTTAGGTGTGTTGGGATGCGCACTGTGTGAAGGTCAGTGAGACCACAGTCTTGTGAGTCTTTGGCAATTGACGCTTTGAATTTGTACAGTACTTGTCGTTCTTGACAGTCTGTATCAGCCTTTAAAGCGTCCGCATCTTTGAGGATTTGCTGGACTTGAGTCTCAAATCCTGGATGTGGCTCCTCTGTCTCCTTTGTGTCATCTGCCCTGTCAGCTGTCAGAGGTGCAGTGTCGTTGTCAGTCTCACAAGCAGGTTGGTTAGAGACTGTATGCACTGTCAGGCGTTGATCCTCTGTTCTGCATACCTGTTCTGTGGTTAATGCCGTGGCAGGGGCGATCGTGATGATCTGGAAGGGTGCTGTGGACAGGGTGTTGTCAGTGCGCCCTTCTGGGATCATTGAAGGTGGGATGGAACCAGTTATTGGTAAAGTGAGTTCAAAGTTGTGGAAGTCATGACTCACTAACCATCCCAGACGATAAGCTCTGGGGATTCTGATGTCTGTTGCAGTGCAGTTGTTGAACAGGATGTAGACCGCACGGGAAAGCACTTCCGTGAGAGGTGTGGCTTCCAAGGTTAGTCCAAGTTTCATGCTTTCAGGTGAAAGTTGGAAGAAAGCCAATGTGTGGTTCAGGGTTTGACCACGTCGCATGTTGAGCCAAACAGCGACCCCTTTGGTGTAGGCTGGTACTACAATGTCCTGGTCATTAACTAAAGTGCAGACCTCTGGAATGGTCTGGCCTGACTTGAGGTTTTCAGGGCAAACTGGAACAGAAAAGGATTTTAAAGTCATTGGGGCCCATACCATTTTGTCAATAAAATCCACTTGAGCTTTAAGGCGAATCAAAATGTCTGCTCCGATGTAGACATCATGTGGCAGGTCCGGGAGGACCAGGAAGTGATGGGTTAAACACCTGCCATTCCAGTTCAAGGTCAAAGCGCAAATGTTCTTGGCAGTTCTCATTGTTGATGAGCAGGAGTCAATGGGGAAGCAGGTGCGCTTGCTGGTGAAGGGAAGGTCAGGTGAGTCCTTGATGAGGGCATTGAACAGTGCAAGGCTGATGGCTGAGTTGTCTGCCCACAATGCAAGAGTGATGTCTGTTGTTGTGACATCATTCAACTGCAAGTTTGTTGTGACCTTGGGGAGGTCAGAGTCAAAGTCTTTGATAGGTTGGAAGGTGCACAGCAGTGAACTTGAAATTTTCCCGGGAGCTGACACGGCTGTGAAAGTTCCCGCGGCCTCTGGCTGAGTTCCCGTGACCTCCATGACCTGACAGTCTGGTTCAGTTGTCCTAGGTGACTGGAGAGACAGGGGTTCTCGCACTTGAGCCCAAATTTTCAAGTGTCTAAAGTCCAGCAGGGGTTCGAAACGATCTAGCAGATCTTTGCCGATGATGAGAGGAAATGTGTCCACAGGTGATACGTACACTGGGTGTACCAGACTCATTGGACCGATTGTGAGGTGGATGGGAGCAGTGTGTTCGAGCTGTACCTCATTTTGGCTGTATGAGTGCACATTCAACACACATTTTTGTGATTTGAAAGTTCGGTTCCGTCTCTTAGCTGCAGCTTGGAGTCTGTCAAAGAGTTGGGATGACATTAAAGTGAGGTCTGCCCCCGTGTCAACAAGGGCCTCAAGCCTCATCTCATTCTCCAAGGTGACTGCTAGATGCAGTTTCCGGGTCACCCCCTTTTCAATCAGGTTTCCTAAGAGTCTTAGTGTTGGGACTTGAGTGGTGACTGCTAAGCAGGTGGTGCTAGTCTCAGGTGAATTGTCAGGGAGGCTGACAACCACTACAGCACTTGCAGGTACCTTGGGAGCCTGACTGGTTGTGTGCTGGAGAGAATACACTTGTTCTGTCTGTGCAGTCAGCGGCAGTTGTGTGATGCTTGAAGATTGGTAGGTCGTTTCTGTGATCTGTGGTTGGAATGCTGGAATCTGGACTTGCTGTTCAGTTTGAGGGCTTATAGTGATGGTGTTGATTTCACATTTCACGCCTAGTCGTGCGTGGTCTGACATGTCGTCCTTTTGAGGTGTCCTGTTGACAAGTTCTCTTAGAATCTTCAGGATCTCAGCTGTTTCAGACACAGTTGCACCTTTCTGTTCTGGAACAAACTTGGACTTGGGCTTGTTTGGGCCCTGTCGAGAGCCATTTCGCCGGTGACTCTCTGGGCTGTACGCACCGTTCGATGAGTGTCGGTCGTTTCTGGGCCATCGGCTACCATCCCACGTGGCTCCACCCTTTGTGTTGTGGGGTGGACGTGGCTTGTCCCAGAATCTTTCAGAGTGTCTGGGCTGGTGCATGGGATGGGCACCATTGTAGTTATGGCGCCCTCTGCTGGCTGGAAACGATCTTGACTCTCTGTTTGGGTGCCCACTGTTGTGGTGTTGCTGGGCACCCTCTAGTGACAGTTCAGCGCTGTGATAGAAGACAGGGTAGACTGTTGGGTTTTTTACAGTCTTTTCAGTGACAGTCTTTTGCTTGGTGTAAGCTTTATGGGCGAGGTCCCGCAGCTGTTGGATGGGCATGCTGCGGGGACAGACCAGAACTCCTAGATGTTGACTCACTGTGTGATGCAGATTTCGGAGGAACAGAATTTTGAAGTTCAGATCCTCCTCCATTCCAGGCTCGTTCCGTGCTCCGAAGTAGGTCTGTCGTAGTCGATTGTAGTATGCTTGTGGGGTTTCTGCTCGGCCCTGTGTAAGGTCCATAGCAGCGAAGAACCCGTTGTCTGACTCAGGATCAGAGAACTCTTGAATCAAAGCCTGTCGCAGCTGTTGATAGTTGGTTTTGACAGTTTCTGGTTGTCGATCCAAGAAGCTGCGTACATCCCGGCTTGATGTGATTCGAAACAAATACAATCTGTCCCATGTTGTCACATTGTGCACAGTTTGTAAGTCAAAGTCTATATCCTGCAGATAGGCATGCACGTCATGTCCTCCTGCAGGGCTTGGGGTGAAAGTGGGGATGTTTCTGGCCAGCTTGTCAAGTTCTTTGTGCGCGCTGCCGTGCCTGGCGGCAGGAATGTCTTGGGAAGGTTCCCACCCCTTCGCTGCTGAACGGGGTTCTGGGAAGCTGGCTGGTGACACTTTGAACTGTGGGCTAGCACCCCCCTTGGGAACAAGGAACTCTTGACTCGGAGGTCTTGACCTATTGTTCAGGGGAAACACTGTGTTGTGCATTTCCCCTAGCTGCTTGCTGTACAGCTTGTAGGAATGTCTGAGTTCACTGTGAGCATTGTCAAGTTCATCTTTAAGATTGTCTCTTTCATTTGCTAGAGCAAGGATTTTGTCTCTGGCCACTTGCAGGTGCTTTTTGCAAGCTCTGACCTCAGCATCCTTCTCTTTTAGTTCATTTCTAGCTCTGATCAGGAGAGCTTCGCCTTGTTGGAGTCGTTCATTTAAGTCAGGGGTCGGGAACCTATGGTTTGTCTTGTAGCTCTGTGTCGGTCTCATCCGCTCCGCTGTGCCGTTCCTGAGCCTCGACGAGTAGCTGCTCTAGACGAGTCTGGGCGTCAGCCTGGTTCCTCCGGGCCTCCTCAGCCTGAAGTTTGAGCGCTGTTGTCTCCTGCTCCAGCTGGATGTTGTTATTCTCGCTGAGCCGTGTCTGGACGATCAGATTGTGAGCGAGCCTCCCGATGATCTTGGCCCATTCTTTGCGATTGTAGCTCTGTGTGGGATCATGGGTCGTTAGCCTGTTCAGATCGTGTCTGGACGATCAGATTGTGAGCGAGCCTCCAGCTGTTCTCTGCTCAGCTGCTGTAGGTCGCCGGTGACTCCGGGCAGGAACTCATGGGTCATAGCAGACAGCCAGGTCTCGAGGTTGTCCCAGTGGGCAGCAGGGCTGGATGCACAGGACATCTTGGCGTACTGTTGACGAGAGAACACAGCACAAAAGAAACACAATGCAAGTCCTTGCAGAATTTAGAGCTAAAATTTTGCACGTTTCAAGTACAAATTTAGAGCTAACAGTATAGACTGTTAGTGAGCTACGGTTCAGATACTTAATATCTTTGGCCGTGAATCTTGGTGAGTGCCAAGCCTAAATAAAGATTTTGACGGCGGCAGCCTATTGGGTCGTGTGATGACTCTGGCGGCTGGGTTCCAATCTAATATTTAGCTTTCCTTGCTTGCTCACACAGGTTCTGTCTGTATGTGAACTGAAAGAAACACAACAGGACAGTGAGGTACACAGGGCAGGATAAAACAAACAAAAATATTAAAGTGGATTAAAAATCGAAAACAAAGTAACAGGAAATGGTAAGAGGGGAGGAGAAACTCTAAGCTTCGCCACTAGGTGTTATTGCGGACCCGACAGAGCGGTGGCGCTGTCGAGTAATAACCCTTAGGGAGACTGGATGCTTAGAGGGGGAAAGCCCCAAAGGCACTCAATGTTAATTTGAAAATGTTGAATTTAAACTTAGTTTAAACCGAATTTCAAATAACCAGGTGCCAAGGTACCTGTATAATTTTGGAAATTTGCTGTTACAATAAATAGGCACTTAAAGCAGAAATAACACTTCAGAGGAAAGTCATGGGAGGAAAGATCTGAGCATGACCTCCAGGGGGTGTGTTAATCATTGAATGCCTGTGGTGACACTGATACAACTTTATTTGAATTTAAGTTAAACTCGTTTAACATAAATTTAAATAAGTGTGAAGAGTCGTAGAGACAGAGAGTGTCAAATAACAGTAACAGTGAAAATTACAGTTCTGGGCAGAACTAATGCAGCAAAAGGGAAAGTTAGGAGTGAAAATAACCTTCAGGAAAATTGAGAGAGAAAACAAAGAGGAGAAGCCGCACTACGAATAATGTCCACCAGGTGGCGTTATCGAGTTCGCTGCGACGATGACGTAGGGAGGAGGGCCTGCGCTCTGTTTGGTCATTTTAAGCTGGATCAGAGCGCCAAGTTACAAAGCATCGGACTTTGTCTGATACGCGACGTGAATGACTAGCGTGGGCTCAACACAATAAAGGCCTAAACAGGGTTGATCGGAGGAGACTCGCTCGGATCAAACGTTATCCACTGAGGAGATTTCTTCGTCCAACAGGGATATAAACAAATATTAAAATGCTCTGCAAAGAGATTTCTTCGTCTCTGCAGATGCGATTTTAATATTGACTGCAGTTTTTAACGGATTTACTTGTTAACAAAGGCTAAATGATAGACAAATAGACGTGTTAACAGACCGGGTTCAGAAACATGATCTCATTAGGTTTTAGGCAGAGTGAGTTGCTCGGCGGCACTCACTTTGCGCAACGCACGTTACAACAAAACATATACATACACACTTAGACTGGACTGAGTTTGCTCAAACACAAGTTTAAAACGGTGCCCGCATTCTCCACCATTATATGTAGCGATTCTAAGCCAAAACATATACATCTATGACTGTGAGTTTAATCGTTTTATGATCAAAAACACATAAATCTGCACAAAGGGGAATTTGGATATTAACAGTTAATTATAACGGATTATAACAATTATTAATATCTATGGCTTGATTCGGCTTGTAGAATTTTCTTTAATTCTATAAAAGAGTTCAAAGGACGGATAATTTGTCCAGCAAATATTGACCTTATAAACTCTATAAAAAGGAAAGGTTTCTTTTCTTTTGGCCACAAAGAAAGATCTTTCCCTTAATTTGTAACAAGGATCGGTCACCATTAAAGTGACTTATGGTTGAGCAATTCAGAGGCAATCACGTGTGAATATATATATTTTAATAATCGACAAACAATAGACAAACATACACAGATTAATTGAAAAAGGGAAGAAGAGAGAATAAGAGAGAGAGAGAGTAGGAGAGACAAAGGAAGGTAGTAATTGACAATAACCTATTTGAGAACAAGCAAGGACAGAATTCCGAATAAGAGAGAGAGAGAGTAACTTATTTACAGGTATAAACTGAGAAATCTTTTAAAACTCAAATCTTACTTGCTTATGTTTCTTTCTGTGGCTGGTCGGAATTCGTGCGTGTGAATTCCGTAATCTAGTCCGAGGTTTGCGTCTTGCTGGGCGGGTCCGTTGGAATCCGCGGTAAGTTCAAATGTTGGTTCTTTGTTTGTAATGTCCTTTGTGGAAAATGGCGCTGAAGGAGGATCCAAGAATCCGCGCCAGAGGAGGAAAAGGAACAGGAAGAAGGGGCTGGAAAAGCTGAAGAGGTTGATCCTTGGCCTACGGGCGCTTATAAAGGCATGAACAAAGCACGCCTCTAAGAGTTGGGACAGCCAATCAGAGTGAAGGAACTGAGAAGCGGGAAACTTTTCTTTGTCTCTTAGTCGGAGGTGATTAGCATGTTTTATTGCCTACTTGAGAATGCAGACCTTTGGGTTTTGAAATAAAAGAAAGAGTCTGATGCATCCTAGCACAGTGAAACAAACCTAGACGGTCTGCAAATGGAAAGACAAAGATTTCGAGACCATTCATGGCTATACTAACTCTTAGCATGAAGGCAAGGTAAAGATTGACTTGGTTTTACCCAAGTATTTACTGATTATAAGCTTCTAAATTATCAAACACATCTAAAATGGTTATAACAAAAAGCATGCATACATATAGGTAAAACACAACACATCTAAAAATGGAAAGTAACTAATTTAAAAGTCACATGGCACAGTCTTTTGTTCTTGGTATGTATGTGTGTGTTTGTGTGTGGGGGCTGTTTTACGATGGCATCCTTTGAAATGCAGAGGAGAGTGAGAGTGAATGCGAATGGTTTGTGTCCCAGAAGTCTTAAACTGTCAGGTCACGGACTCTACGGAGCCGATCCTGTCGAATCACTTTTTCAATCAAAGAATGAATCTGATCGATCATTCATGAGCACCGCCCATACCCAACAAGTGACACATGAAATACTCTTTAGAAAACATGGTATAGTTTGGTTGGACATGTGGGAAGCTAATAAGCTTATTTCAATTGCAATCCTTAATATGCATGACTTTATGGTTAACTGCATTTTATTTATTGCATGTAGTAGTATTTTTCCCTAATTTCCATTTGGTGGAGGGACAGTTAGTCACGTGTGAGATGATCCAACCAAGAGTCAAGCAAATATGGTCAAGCAAACGCTATGTGATGACTTGCGGAGATTGGTGTAGTCTGACTCTATTAACTAGCAGTCACATTGACCTTGTTGCAGCATTGTTGAGGCAGTTAGCACTAAAAATAAAGTCAAGAAAAGGTTTCTTTTTTTACTTGTGCAACACTTCAGCTACTCTAATTCATTTAAATGAACACAACGATTCATTCACTCTACTAATTCATTCAGAAACAAAACAAGTGATTCTTTATGAGCAAGTCAACAAATCATTCACTCAACTGATTTGGTCAAAAATCTCAGAATCATTAAGGAACAATGTTTAATTTGCTTTTGTTCCATTTAGAACTATTTTAGTTGGTAGATTAGAAATAGACAAAGCAACTGCGAGTATTGTGTTTAAAATCAAAGTTACTAAATATGAACTTTTTGTATATTGCATATGTAATCGCTCTGTTGGTCTGAACCACTGATATTCAGATCAACGGCATTCTTGCACTTGTGATATTGCTTATTTTATCATTCTTCTTGCTTGTGTTATCCATAGCTTTTACTTCATAAAACAAGGTTTAGTGTTCTGAAACCATTCGGCTTGTGATCTGGTCTTTCTCTTTCTATTAAGGTAACAGGAGTTACTTGAGCAAACATCCCCTCTGCCAACAGCTTCTCTGCTAAGAAACACCTGATATATTTAACTAACTCTTATCTCTCTCTCTCTGTCTCTCGCTCAGTCTCTCTTTCTCACACTCCCCCAAATTTCTCTTTCTCTCTTCCAGCTTCTCCCCACCCCCATCACCAACAACTTTTCGTCTCCTCTCCCTCCCAGCTGTTGCCCTTGTTTGTCTTTCCCTTTCCCCCTGGGCTCAGAGTTTCCTGTAGGGCTGGGCAAGCCTCATCTCAAACGTTTCTCTGAATCTCCAGCACTTCTTCTCATATCTGTGCACTTTCTTTCTACAACAACTTAAATAAATAAATGAGCACTTTGTTCTAAAAATGGAATATATACCTCAATAAAGCTTAAGAAGATGCATCATATTTGTATTAGCCAACATAAATCACATCAAACTGGGCAAAGACATTGAGTTTTTTACTTTTGATTTGGCAACATGATACAAAAAAGAGAGAAATATTCTATTTGAGCTTTTCAATTACCAAAAGTAATTCAATAGTTATACCGACAGATTTACAAATAAATATAAATATCACAAAAAGCCTTTTTTAAACAGCTGTATTAACCTTTTGAGCAAAAAATAATCATTTTAAATTGACAGTGATTATGAAAACCACTTTTTTCATATTTAATATGTCTTTGTGTATACTTTGGAACATCTAGGTGGGAGAAGCAAAAGCAATGATCTCTCTTCAAACCCTTTCTCACTCTTATCAACCCTAAAAGGAAGTGAGGCGCAGACAGGGAAAGAGGCGAGGAGAGGGAACCGTCATGCCTGGCTGTTGGAAACACTGCAGTCGGTCAACAAAAAAAGATCTTTTTCAGAAACCCAAACCTCTGTTGAGTTTGTGTCATTACATTCCACTAAAATGTCCTCTTAAAGCACTTTCTAGTGTTTTCAAAAGATGAATCCCCTACCAACCAACAAAACACATGGAATGATAACCAATAGCAGAATGAAAAACGAGCACCAAAACGTTAAAAAAAATATCAAAATCTTTTAATGACTAGAAATGTGTGATTTACACAACATCTACTAAATCAAGATGAAGCGTAAGCCTATCCAAAAACAGTAATTCAAATTCATTTCAACGTGATCTGCCAGCGCTGCATTTCTGACCTTTTCGTCAAGGGTCAAATCAGTTTTTCTCTCCCGCTCACCCGTTTTCTACACCCTGAGCTCCTTTTGAACTGCTGATTATGAACCTGACCTTACTTGCCTTCACCATGCCTAATCCTACATTCATTTCCA